>WNWK01023434.1:0-31094 GCA_009830355.1 Cherax destructor
CTCACCCTACATTAAGACTACAAATATTTTAAGGTAATATTTTAACCCTTTCAGGGTCGGTGCCGTCTATACTTTTTACCCGCCAGGTCGGTGCCGTACTAGAAACTTTTTACCCGCAAGGGTCGGTGCCGTACTAGTGCGTAAATTCTAGGGGCCTCAAATTAGCGGAAACGGCTGGTACGCCTACTTATGAAAGAATGGGTCTGTGTGGTCAGTGTGTGCAGTAAAAAAAATTCCTGCAGCACACACTGCATAATGAGAAAAAAACTGACCGTTTTTTTGTTTAAAAAAAGCGACTTTGTAGTCTATTTTCATAAGTTATTTATTGATATATTCTCATTTTCTTGGTCTCATTTGATAGAATTGAAGATATATTACAGAAATAGAGATGATTTTGATTGGTTTGACGATGACAAGTACCTTGAAATTGAGATAAAAGTAGCGAAAATGTTCGATTTTGCCGATGTTAAAGAGTAAACAAATCACACCATCGTCCAATACACATCAACTGGTGAGTCTAATATTCTTGCACAATCGCTGATATTATTATACCGTTTTTACAATGATGCAGTTGCATACATAACAGTAAATCTTCTTTTTTTTGTGAGAAAAAAAATTCAAAATGGAAAGCAAAAGTAATGTAAGGGGGGCCGGGAGACGTGACTAATGAACAGAAAGATGTTATTTTAGTGCCAGGAATGTCTGCCTTGTTTATTCTGAACCCTATTTTGAAATTGGCATCCTTTGAAATTTGTGCGAAATTGGTCAAATTGCCATTTTCTGACCACTTTTGGGTAGTTGAAATTGGTAAATGGGTGATTTCTTGTACTCAATCAATAGAAAATGGAGTTCTAGCGAAATAGCTATGATTTTAGTAGGCTGGAACATTGAATTTGCCAAAAATAGGTCTCAAAGTGGGTGAAATCACTGATGCGTAAATATCGTCAAGACTGATAACTTCACGAGAGCATAATTCCGTAAGTTTTCCATCAAATTTCATACTTTTGGTGTCGTTATGATTGGAAAAGATTCTCTATAATTTCATAAGAAAAATATATATTTTTTTCCAAAGAATTTTCGACCCTGAGCGAGTTTGGGAGAGGGTCTGTCGACTCCCAAAGGGTTAAATGTCGAGGGATATTACGTGTGGGTGGGGGGGGGGTGGCCTGGGCTGGCATACCTACCACACCTAACTCTTACAAAAAACACTATTCACCCTCACCCTACATTAAGTTATGGAGGAGCTGTTCTTATGGTTGAATGGGCAGTTTTTTTTGACCACTGGATAGTATGAAAGACATCCTAACAAAACAATTAGGAATTGTATTGGTTGAGTACTGGGAAAATTTATCTAAAATAGGCCTCAAAGTGGGTGAAATCACTGTTGCATAAATTGCTCCTTGACTTCCAACTTTGCTGAAGCATAATTCCATAACCATTACATCAAATTTTTCATTTTTTTATCACTACCTATAATTTTTTTTTTTTTAAATGCTGACACCGAAGGGGACTATCAGTTTGAAGGGGTTCGACAGTGACAGGGTTAATATAAACCTGTACAGAATATGTGATAATTAGGGAATAAACAAGTATCAGTTACTTATGAGATGTTTTGGTTACAGTATACACTGGAGTGGAGGGTTACATCCGTGGAAATGACGGAGCAGAGGATGACGTGCAGAGCTCTTCCACAGTCTTAATGGTTTTGAGGACCTAGAGCCAGGTAATTACTTTGCTAGTCTTAGTACTTTCTATTCTTGTCTCTTTGTACTAGAAGGCACAGATGTCCTCATGGTGGCCTCTTTCCCAGGCATTATGTGGTCTTATAATATCACCAATTTTTTTATGGTTGTAAGTTTTTTTTGTGTGTGCGCGGGCATGTTCGTTTTTGGGACAAGTGCATGTTTTAAAACACACTCACAATCAATGTAATTTTTTTATTCGATACAGTGGCCCCCTGAGTAACGAAAATTCTTAAACCCCCCTCAAGTGCCATTCCAATAAATTTACCCCTTAAGGAATAATGTCACGTAGGTTAGCATTTCAGCCCCCCAAAATACACTTCCACAAGCACTTACAATTTATACTTACATAATTGTACGTTTTCCGGGGTGTTTTTTACTGGGGTCCACTGTATAATACATTACTGTACAGCCTCTCCTCACTTAGGACGTACTCATTTACTGACAACTCGGGCTTACGAGGGCTCTCTGACCAGTATACTACCAAATAATGTATGTTAGGTGATTTTTTTATTCTGTTTTTGCAATACAGCCTCTCCTCACTTAACGATGGAGTTCCATTCCTAAGACCACTTAACAGAAGAAGTAAAAAAAAAGGCCATACAGGATATTGAAGAAACCCAAAATATTTCTATTCTATGCAAAATCCAAGCTAAGAACTACCTGTAGAATTGGACCATTATTGAGAGGAGATTCCTGTACTGCCCAAAACGGGAAATGAGTGAAATTTTTAAAAGAACAGTACGAGTCAGTGTTCAGCAACCCACTAAATGACAGCAAGGTAGAAATGCAGAAATATTTTCACTCCAGCGAAGGCCACACAGACCATCAACTGACATTAATACAAATCCCATAGATTTCAAAAAGAAATGGACAACATGCCCACTCACTCAGCACCTGTACCAGATTCGTGGAATGCTCTTTTTAAAAAGGTAAATCCCTAGCACAAGCCCTCAGTTTTTTTTGGAAAAAGAGTTTAGATCTAGGTGAAATACTGGGGTCTTAAAGTGTGCAGACATAGCTCCTTTGCATAAGAGAGGGGTAGAGACTAGCTAAAAATTAGAGACCAGTACCTAACTTCTACAAAAAAATCTTGAAAGAGGATGAGAGGGCAGATTACAAATTTCATGGACCAGCAAAAAACAGCATAATCCGAACCAGCATGGTTTTAGAGAAGGCATCATGCCTGTCACAGCTGCTGAACCATTATGACAGAATTACGGGGGCGTTGGAAGATGACCAAAACACAGATGTGATTTAACAGATTTTAAAGGCGTTTGACAAATGCAATCATGGAGTGATAACGCATAAATGAGGGGCCCTGGGCATTCAGGGGAAAGGGAGGCAGATGGATTTTCAGGTTCCTAACACACAGAACACAAAAATTAGTAGTAAACAGAGCAAGATCCATCATCAGTGAGGTCAAAAACTCAGTGCCCCAAGTCGCTGTCCTGGCACCCCTGTTTTTTTATCCTCATAGCAGACATAGATAAAAACACTCATCACACTTTTGTATCATCATGCAGATGACACTAAAAAAAAGGGAAAATCATCGAGAGGACACTGAAAAAATTTCAGGAAGACATAAGCAGGGTTTTTCCCGTGGGCAGTGGGGAATAACATGACGTTCAGTGGTGATAAGTTCCAGCTGCATAGGTATGGAAAGAATGAAGAACTCAAAAGGAACAGTATTTACAAAACTCAAGAGGGCCCAAATAGAACGAAAGGAACACGTAAAAAACCGGGGAAAAATTGTCAGCTGACCTTTCTTTTTTAAAGGGAAAATAACAAGACAAAATCCCACAGCCAGGAACATGATGGGGTTGGTTTTGAACTTTCAAAACAAGGGGAAAAAGTGCTGATGGTGACACTTTTCAAATCACTAGTGCTCCCCCATTTTGAATATTGCTCAGTGCTGGCCCGTTAAACAGGAGAAATATCAGAGCTGGAACAAATATAAAATCGTTATGGCTCACATTGAGCCAGTAAAACACCTAAATTACTGGGAACGCCCTTCAAGTCTTGAACATGTACTATTGGGGCGGAGGGAGAGAGATACATGATAATATACTACCTGGAAATACTCGAGGCCTGGTCACAAATCTGCACACTGCCATAACAAATACTGGAGTGAGAGATGGGAGGAAGTGTAAAAAAAACTCAGTGAGGAGAGGGGGATGGTGGTAACAATAAGGAAAAAAATTAACATCTGGGGTCCCAGATATTCAACATCTTCCCGAAGATATCAGAACACGGCTGGAACAACGTGAAGCCTTCAAGAGGAAACTGGGCGTACCTTTACCAGGTGCCAGATCAACCAGGGGATGGATATGTGGGGCAGCAGACCTACAGCAGCAACAGTTTGGTTTACCAGGCAAGCACCAGATGAGCTCCCTTGGCCCGGGCTCCGAATGTTAAACTCTCGAAACTCTTCAAGGGTATATCAAAGGTAAAGGTACATCGTTAAACAATTGCTCTAAGTTTTAATGTCACCTTTGCACCATTTATAAAATTTTTATATTTTTAAATGTTTATAAGTAGTGTACTGTTTATTGAAATAAACAGAATAGAGGAAATCAGCTCTAATATACATTATTTGGTATGAATACTGGTCAGAGAGCCTGTCGTAAGTCTGTAGCGTGGTAAAGGAGTATGTCACTAAGTAGGGAGGCTGTATACAGTAGCTACTTATAACATTTAAAAAAATACAAAAAAAGAAAATGGTGCAGATAATTAAAAATATCAAAGATGGTTGACACAAACCCACTACCATTATAGTATCCTCCTTGCAGCGATGAATTTGTTTACCGACGAGGTCTTAGGAAAGGAACTCCATCGTTAATGAGGGGGGGCTATATTAGTTTTTAATGTCAATATGTTATGCCATAGGTTTACTAATATGATTTTGGACACTGTGTGTATTATGGTGTTTGCAGGATGAGCTTCTGACAAAAAAGGGCACCCTTGCTGAGCGTCCGGATGTAGACAGATTAGCGCCCCTTTACACATGATGATTTCCAGCAGTTTCTGGATGACGATGGTCGATCTTGGATGTTGAACCTCTAAGCAACGAATATTTAAAGGGGAAATAGCATTTTGAAATTAGTTTTGTCACTTTACATAACATAAATGTCCTCTGAGCTAGGTTTTTTCTGGGGACACAACTAAGACATGTTTACCTGAGGATCCAGGAAACCACGTCTTTTGGGAACTTGTTGAGGAGGGGAACAATTCTCTCTTTCCTTGGATAAATCTGATTGCTTTCCATTCCCCCAGGTACTTTATGATCTATACAGGTATAGATTCCCTGTAAATATAATAGCCTCTGGCTTGTGGAAGACTTGCATGTTTTTTTTTTCCCGGTGAGTTGTTCGTGTCGGTTTTTGCTTGTTGAGCACAGTTATTTCTTTGATGCATCAGCATGTAAAACTTTGCATTGGCTTGTTACTCTCTGGATGTTAGGGGCTTTCCCGGCTTACGTAAACCTTAAACTCTGGCCTTTGAATCATTCATTCCCTCACTTTCCTCTGGGGCATTGTTTCAGAATCTTAGATAAAATTTCAGATATAGGGTAATAATTAGATGATGACATATATATAATACCTAGGTAGTAGGTTGGTAGACAGCAACCGCCCGGGGAGGTACTACTGTCCTGCCAGGTGAGTGAAAAACAAAGCCTGTAATTGTTTTACATGATGGTAGGATTGCTGGTGTTTTTTTTCTGTCTCATAAACATGCAAGATTTCAGGTTTGTCTTGTTACTTCTACTTACACTTAGGTCACACTACACATTCATGTACAAGCTTTGTATACACCCCCCTTTGGGTTTTCTTCATGTATTTTTTTACTAGTTCTTTTCTTATTTCATTCCATGGGGAAGTGGAACAAAATTTTTCCCTCCATAAGCCATGCGTGTCATAAAGTCGACTAAATGCTGGGGCAAGGGCTGCCCCTTCTCCTGTATACATTACTAAATTTAAAAAAGAGAAACTTGTTTTTTTTTGGCCACCCTGCCTTGGGGGGAAAAAGCTGATTTGTTGAAAGAAGAAGATTTTCTATAATAATAATAAAATGCTAGCTGTAAATAATAATGTTTTAGTTATCTTTTTTTTACTGATTTGTAACTATAGGAGCATTTATCTCTTTCACTATCCGTTATGTAGATCTACATTATTGATGAGCTCAGCTCGCTCATAAGCTGTGAGTGTTAAATTTTGGCCAGATATGAGAAATGGATCGTCGTGAGTGTGCACAGTATAAAAAATAAAAATGTTCATGATGAATAAAAAAAACTGACTTTGTGTTTTTATGGTTTTATTGGATGTTTCTTGGTATCTTTTGTTAGAGAGGAAGACATGCTACTGAAATAGATAAGATTTTTTTTATTCCAGGACTGGAAATTACTTGAAACTGACCTCAAAGTACAGGAAATATTCAATTTTTGCCAATTTTCCTGTGGATGGGTAGGGTCCTCCTGCACTCCGTGGTCTATTTTATCATTTTTCTAGTTGGATTCAATTATTGGAATGCTGTAAACCTTGACCAATCATTCCTGGTTATATTTTATTATCTGAGAAATAGGGAAATTTTTTTTTAGTTTTTGTGTGATAAATTCAAAATGGAAGGCCTGTGTAATATGGGAGAGGCCTGGGGCTGTGGTTAATGAAAAGGGAGAATTTTGTTTCAGAGCCTGGAATGTCTACAGTGTTTATTTTGGTCTCTGTTTTTAAACTGTAATTTTTTAAATTTTTTTTGTAAAACCGCCAAATTACAGACGTCTGTGCACTTTGTAGGATTGTTTTGATTGTCGAATGGATGGTTTCTTGTGCTTAATTTTTAGAAAAGAAGGCATACTAGTGAAATAGCTAAGAATTTTGTCAAATTGAGTAATGGAATTGACTTAAAATAGGACTCAAATTTGGCAAAATCTCCAATGTGTAAATTGCACCCAGACTGCTGTCTTTTCAGCTGTGTAATTCCACAAGTTTTCCATCAAATTTCATATTTTTTATGTAATTACCTTCAGAGATTCTCTGCCATTTCAGAAGATTTTTTTTTTTAAATATGGATTGTGAGCACTTTTAATTTTGGGGTCTGGACAGTGAAAGGGTTAAGCTACCTACTGAGCATGTCTCAAAGTACTGACTATATACTTTCTGGGGAGGGAGAGAAAAAGAGACATGAAAAATACAGCAATGAATATTAGTGAGAGATAAGGGAAAGGGAAATGTAAAGTAAACATAGTGAAAACAGTGGCACCACGGGCGCAATAAGAAAATACTGTCAACATCCATGGGCTGTGACTATTCAAACTACTAGCAGCAGTACCAGAAATATTGCTGGAATAAGTGTAAGAGTCTTCAGAGGAAACTGAATCGCTAATGAACAACGTGGTTGACCCAAAGCTCGATTGCTAGAGCACTCATCTCCACATTTAGGTCTGTGGTTCAATTCCGTATGGGTGGAAACATTAGGTGGTGTTTCCTTAACCCTTAAACTGTCCAAAAGAGATCTACGTTCACTCGCGTAGCGCTCTGAACGTAGATCAACGTTTTTTTTCATGCCTTCAAATTTGTTGCAATAGGCCTGAGTCGCCTAGACATGAGAGAATGGCCGACCAGTGTGCAGATTAAAAAAATCGGGGACCACTTAGTACCTTGTGGGAGCACCAGTTAAATTGAGTGCCAGCTAGAGAAAATAGTAAGCAAACACCAGGGATTCACTTAGTCAGTATTAACATTTCCCTTTTTAAGGAAAGTGATGTTGATCCAAAGTTTAGTGGCTGTGAGATGGATGTGGTCACAAGTATTGAAGAAATATCAAAAACCTTGATAATAACCCATGCACAACATTTGTGCAACATCCTTTTTTTTTTTTGATCCCACTGGTAGTGTCATCCTGCCAGAATGTCCAAAATTTTGCCCTAAGAAAAGAAAATGATTCTGGAACATGTAAAAATTTTATTGCGGGCCGGCCAGGTGGGTGGGGGCTGGTCTGACTGATTTTGGCGTCTCTTCATCTGTATCTGTCAGTCTATCTCATCTCTGTCTATCTCTGTCTGTCTATCTCTGTCTGTCTATCTCTGTCTCTCACAGGTACACAAAATAATTTAAAACATAGTGTAAATTACCTATGATAACCCAAAAATCAGTGGTACACACTGTGCTTGTAGATACAGTGGTCCCCCGAGTTTCAGCCATAATTCGTTCCCAGAAGGCTGTTCAAGTGCCATTCCCGAATGAATTTGTTCCTATAAGGAATAATGTAAATTATTATTAGTCCGTTTTAGACCCCCAAAAATTTCACTTACAAAAGCACTTACAATAATACACTTTTCATAATTGTTTGAGTTGGGGGCTGTACGAAACTCGGGGGACCACTGAAAGGCATAATCGCATGACTTGCAAGTAAAACCATGCTCACTTATCAGAAATCAGACATGACTGCATCCTGTGTAATCGTTGGTTCATGAGCCACTCTCTGAGACAAAAGAAAGGACAGAAAGACAGACAGAGGCAAAAAGAAAAACAGACAGAGGCAAACAGAAAGACAGACAGAGGCAAACAGAAAGACAGACAGAGGCAAACAGAAAGACAGACAGAGGCAAACAGAAAGACAGACAGAGGCAAACAGAAAGACAGACAGAGGCAAACAGAAAGACAGACAAAGGAAACAGAAAGACAGACAGAGGCAAACAGAAAGACAGACAGAAAACAGAAAGACAGACAGAGGCAAACAGAAAGAAGACAGAGGCAGACAGAAAGACAGACAGAGGCAGACAGAAAGACAGACAGAGGCAGACAGAAAGACAGACAGACAGACATGTTTGTGAAAAGTAAAAAACAAAAAAAGCCGGGGGTTTTTTTGCAGCAATGCACGATCATCAAGTGTCAAACCACTGCTGCACTGTCAGTAGTTTAGTGACCCCGCATAACCCCAAACCCCTTTGTGGTTCAGCGCTTTGATTATAATAATAATAATTGGCATAACCCCATGTTTCGGAGTTTCAATAGTATACTCCAGCGTATCTAAAACATTACTGGGACCTATAAATACTTTGTATTTTTCTAGACAATAGTAATGACTAAGGCAGGTGAAAAGCACCTGTCAGTGTTTTGTGACTATTTGAGTACAATTTAACCTAATATTAGTGCAGAACAAAGATTGGCTATGAAATCACAAGAACTACTATAAATTGAAATTATCAGAACATAAAAATTATATAAAAAAAAAAAAAAAAAAGGTATAACAACACTTTGCAAGCGGGGGACTCCCTGTTGCCTAGGTGAGCATCCCGCACCAACTTCAGGGGTTATATCTTGGTAAGTACTACCTAAAAATTTTTTATCTTATTACTTGTGGGAAAAAAAGATTATTTTTCACTGGGTTATCTCCTAATTCGTTTTTTTTTTGTTCCAGCCATGGTATTGTGCTTTTCTTTTTTTAAAAGGGTTTTTATTTTTTATTATCTGATAATGGGTATTTTTTTAAAATTTAAATATGATATTTTACAGTGGATTTATTTTAAAATTATTGTAATAGTGAAAATTCAAGATCTCATAAACCAAAAAATTTTCTTTATTTCTCAGTTTTGTTTGTATAGTTATATTGTATTTAAAATTATCTAAATTTGTAAGAAAATACAGGTGTTGCCTGATGAGAGAATTATATTGTAACTTTACAGGGGATCCACCCAAACCTTCGCCGTGAACTATGGTGCTTTTACTGGGTCACAATCTGTGGAACTCCACGTACATCCAGCAGAAGAGACGCAGAGAGAGAACCTTTTACTTTACTATGAAGCAGCAGTGGAAGACCATTACCGAGGATCAAGAAAGTCGTTTTACTGGGTTCAAGGAACGACGGAGTCTTATTGGTAAGTATAAAAGGTACAATTCTGTGTGGCTGGAACCATACACAAATAACCTGCACTTAAGAAACGGGAAACGTATGACCATGTTTTTGGTTCATTTTGGACCATTAACCCTTTTGGGGTTGGTCCCGTAATATTACGGCTTTGAAGCCAGGATCAATCTCATAATACATACTATGCTAAAATTCTAGCGGCTTCCAGTCATGCGCAAGAAAGCTGGTAGGCCTGCTTATGAGAAACGGGTCTGTGTGGTCAGTGTGCATGGTAAAAAAAAATCCTGCACCCGCAGTGAATAATGAAAAAAAACTGCAGTCGTGTTTTTGATGTAAAACAGTGACTGCGGTGTATTTTCGTATGATTTTTATGGTTGTATTCTCGGTTTCTTAGTCTCATTTGATAGAATGGAAGATATATTACAGAAATAAAGATGTTTTTGAATGCTTTACAGACAAAGTACCTTGAAATTGAGCTCAAAGTAAAATGTTTGATTTTTTATCATGTTCAAGAGTAAACAAAACACGTCACGCATACAATACACGTCAACTGGCCAATTTGATATGCACTCACAAATGCACTGACATTATTTATGCAATTATTACCATTATGCAGTAGTCTGAATAACAGTTAATCTTCTATTTTTTGTGTGAATAAAAATTCAAAATGAGAAGCAAGCGTAATATAAGAGGGGCCTGGAGACATGACTAATGAACAGAGAAAATGTTATTTTAATGCCAAGAATGTCTACAATTATTCTGGACCCTATTCTGAAATTGAGCCTTATTTGAATTTTGTGTGAAATTGGCCAAATTAGTAATTTCTGATCACTTTATTGGGTAGTTAAAAATAGGTAAATGGGCAGTCTGTTTTTACTCAATCGATAGAAAAAAAGGCGTTCTAGCTAAGCAGCTATGAGTTTGGTCGACTGGAACAATTTAATTGGCCAAAATAGGGCTCAAAGTAGGTGAAATAGTCAGTGCGTAAATATCGCTGAGACCGCTAACCGGGCGTATTCCTGTAAGTTTTCCATCAGATTTTGTGCTTTTGGTTTCATTACCTACAGGAAAAAGATTATTATTTCATGAGAATTTTTTTCTTTTTAAATTCTTCGACCCTGGGAGCAAGTTTGCGAGCGGGGGGTCTCGCCCCTCAAAGGGTTAACAAATCACACAGTTAAAATTCCAAGTTAGACTGAAACATGGTCAGAGGTTTCAGTCTCTTAATTCGGTTATTTGTGTATTAATCTCTAAAGTAAATTGCAGAATTGACTTTAGTGTTAAGCATCTGCATGACTAACTATGTGAACTGGACTTTATTATGTATCTCTCAAAATAACTACAGTGGACCCCCGGTTTACGGCCCCAAAACTCGAACAATTATGTAAGTGTATTTTTGTAAGTGCTTTTATAAGTGTATTTTTGGGTCTAAAAGGACTAATCTAATTTACATTATTCCTTATGGGAACAAATTCGTTTGGTAACAGTACTTGAACAGCATTCTGGAACAATTAATTACATAAACCGGGGTCCACTGTAGTGATTAAATTGGAAGACATAAACTGTTGAAAGTAATAAGTGACTAATACCATATCACCACTGTTTACACTACAGTATACATGGAATTTATGTCCCAGAGAAAGATGTTAATCGCACAGATCGAAATCATCCATTTTTGAAGCGTCACAACAATGTAGTTTTACTTCACGATGTTCTCATGACATATGTGATGTACAATTTTGACTTGGGCTACGTCCAAGGCATGAGTACCTTTTTGCTCCATCCTCTATGTAACACAAAATGAAGCAACAGCATTCTGGTGTTTTTTTGGTTACATGGATATTGTGGTGAGTATTTGTATCTTATGTTAACTGCTCTTGTATCTTGATTGATTTTTTTTGTCTGCTCTATAATTAAAACTGCTATGAACACAAGGACTTCCATTTTTTCCCCATATGTTTCTTCTCTCATGTTCTACCTGCCAACTAACTCACCCTTACAGGTTCCATGAAACTAGTAACTGAGATTAATACAAAAGCAAGTCTGCATAATCAATTTTGTTTCATTATTGGATTAATTTAGTATTTTAGTATCATATATCATTATAATATATGATCATAATAAAAATATTTGGGCTTTGGAAAGTCATTGATCTAGAAAAATATTGGATAATTGAATCTGTTCACTGGCTGCTCTTTCGTTAAAATGTTTAGTAATCAAAATCTTTGTGAGAGTCTTTGAATTGTATAGGTGGCTGTACAGTACTTGATTTTTTTGCAGTATTACCTATAAAAATATCCAAAAATTAGAATCTGCAATGGAATGTAGATACTTTTTTGTGGCTGCATTCCTCCAGGAGCAGTATTAATAACTCTTGAATACATTTGCTGCTGAATTACATTAAATAAACTCTTTAGGAAAAAGAATGTGTGTAATTATAAGCTCTTATTTTTCTGTGTAAGATGTACACTGATTGATAATTTTGTATAACCAGTACAGGAATTTTGATATGGATCAGTCGGGATGAAGCAACAACTGAAGGACGTGCACCAAATTGTGCACTTGGTCGACCCGGAGCTCATGTCATACCTAGAAGTCGTGACTCTGCCAACTTCTACTTCTGCTTCCGGTGGCTTCTTGTTCGATTTAAGAGGGAACTTAATTATGCAAGCACATTACGGTAACTATCAAAGAATATATTATAAAGTAGGTCCCTTCCTTAGGATGTTAATGGGTTTCTGAAAAACTTTATAAGTGGATTACTTGCAACTCTGAACATATTTTCCCAAACATGTGTGTTATAATCAAAGATGCATTCCTGAGGTAGATAGTGGCAAAAGTTGGCATGTGTGAATAAAGACACTAGTAACAGAATCCTTTTAATAAAATACAATGTTTGCCCAAGATTGGGCTTTATCAATACGTACACAGGAATGAGCAAATACACTGATGGCAGATGCTGATGAAATATTTCTTTTTAAAAGTAAATATGATAGACAAAACCATTTAAGCTGGATCAAAAATGAAGATATGATGCCAGAAGCTGGAGCTTAAACCCAGCAACCACACATGAGTGCCCAGAGGCTGGAACTTAACCCGTTACTCACACATCCCTGTGTGGTTGCTGCCTTTTGACCAAACGAGCACTATGAGGTCACCCCGAAGGAGGACAGATTACATGTGATGTCTTTAAATTGCAAGATCAAGTTTAGTGAGGTCAGATATTGGTGGGAGTAATGGGAGGAGGTCAGGTAACAATGTTTATTATATGAATCATGGGCATTGGGTCCAGCCAACATGTACATTCCACTGTTCTGCTCAATGTTTTTTAAGATGAACGTTGCTGCTTCTAAAATTCTGCATCTGGCCCTGTTGTTCTTGGTGATGTAACAGCTACATTCCTCCAGACCGTGTTGTGAAAATGAAGGTTTCGATAGATTACGCATGCATTATTGGCTTTATCCCTCCTACAGGCATATTTATGTTCCTGCAAGCATGTCTGAAGGTCTCTGCTGGTCTCCCCCAACATAGAATAAATCAACCTGATGGTGATGGCAGCCTGTCCAGTTGCAGGACCAGTTGTCTATCATCAATGCTGGTAGATCTTCTTGGGTGTGCAGGAGGATAATGTGTGTTGGGAATTTCAAGTTAGAGAACTCTGATCAATATATTCTTGTTCTTCTAAAAGATATTCATCAGGCCAATTCGGAGTGCTCAGAGGAAGTAACGTATGATAACATCCCTCTTGGTTTTGAGGTCATGGTAGGAAAATTAGTGTATCATATCATATTGATACTTTTGCTATATACAGTAGGGCCCCGCTTTACGGTGTTTTGATTTACGGTGTTCCGCTGATACGGACATGTCAAATTATGAGCAAACTCGCCATATGGCTCCCCACCTGTCTTTCTACGGTCACTGCGCCCACCTGGTTTGTTTACATTCTATGAGCACCGCGTCTCTTCATTATGTCTGGAAACTTTCAAAATTTCAGGTAGCTTGAAGTTATTTCATGTTTTACATGAAATAACTTGGACCCCGGATTTCGGCCAGTAATGCTTTCCAGAAGGCTGTTTGAGGCCGTTACTGGAACGAACTTCTGTTCCCATAAGGACGAATGTAAATTAGATTAGTCCGTTTCAGACCCCCAAAATTCACTTTTACAAAAATACACTTATATAATTGTTCGAATTGGGAGCAGTACTAAATCCGGGGGCCCACTGTGAGAGTACTTATGTGTGCCTGTACCTAAACAAACTTACACACTGTGCTGGCATGCAGGTACACATTAAAATCACTAGAGTGTCTTAAGGTCTTCACGCCATATTAATAATAATAATACACAATAATAATCACTCCAGTTCAACACCAAAGAAAATTTTCTTCTTCTTTCAACATGCCGGCCATTTCACCGAAGCGGGTGGCCCAAATGAAAACAAAGTTTCTCCTTTTATATTTAGGTAATATATACAGGAGAAGGGGTTACTAGACCCCCTTGCTCCTGCATTTTAGTCGCTCTACGACACGTATGGACCAAAGAAAATGTGTACACAATAATATTACTGGGGGTAACTGTAGAAAATTATTCCTTTCTAAAATGCCATCACTCAGAGTGCCATTTCACCTAAAAATTGTAAGCATGAGAATGGGAGTGTTGCTCTTTATTTCTATTCTACTGTACCAATGTGGTACAACTTATATATAAAGGGTTAGCTATGGTATAATACAAACATGGAAGTTAGGAACGTACAGTGGACCCCCAGTGTTCGCCCTGCTCCAAACTCGCCCTTTATGTAAGTGTATTTTTTTTAAATGCTTTTGTAAGTGTATTTTTGGGGGTCTAAAAGGACTAGTCTACTTTACATTATTCCTTATGGGAATAAATTCGTTTGGTAATGCAAGTACTTGAACAGCATTCTGGAATGAAAAAATAACGAAACCAGGGGTCCACTGTAGTAAGCCTGGGTGGTGTGGGGGAGGTATGGTAGCAAGCCAGGCCCATCCACTCATCATAAACTACAACATTTAAAGCGTGTCTCAGAGCTTTACTTTTTGACTGTTTCGACGATATTTACGTCTCTTACGAGCCAATGTTTCGGACGTATTTAAACGCCTAAATTCTAGCGGCCTCAAATCAAGCAGGAGAAAGCTGGTAGGCCCACATGTGAGAGAATGGGGTCTGTGTGGTCAGTGCGAGTATAAAAAAATCCTGCAGCAAGCAGTACATAATGAGAAAAAAAACTCCACTGTTTTTAATTAAAACGCCGTCTTTGAGGTGTATTGCATAGTATTTATGGCTGTATTCTCTTTTTCATGGTCTCATTTTGATAGAATGGGAAACATATTACAGGAATAGAGATGATTTTGATTAGTTTCATGATGTAAACGATCTTGAAATTGAGCTCAAAGTAGCGGAAATGTTCGATTTGCCAATGTTCAAAAGTAAACAACCACACCATGTCCAATACACATCAACTGGTGAGTCTAATATTCTTTTCACAAGTGCACAGATACATTTATACAGTTTTTACAATAATGCAATAGTCTGCATAACAATAAATCTTCCTATTTTTTGTATGAATAAAATCAAAATAGAAAGCAGCTTAATGTAAGAGGGGCCTAAAGACATGACTAATGAACAGATAACATCTTATTTTTAGTGCTAGGGATGTCTGCATTGTTTATTCCCAATCCTATTTTGAAATTGACATCTTTTATTTTGTACAAAGAAAATAAAAGAAAATGTTAAGAAAAGAATGCATGTGTAAGAAAATGTATAAAGGTGGAAGGTACAAAATTGGCGAAATTGCCATTTTCTGACCACTTTATTGGGTGAAGTGGAAACTGGTAAATTGGTGATTTCTTGTACCAATCGATAGAACAAATGGAGTTCTAAAGAAATAGCTATGAGTTTGCTGACTGTCCCAATGGAATTGGCCTAAAATAGCCTAAAGTCGGCGAAATCGCCGATGCGTATATATCACTGACATCACTAACTTTGCGAGAGCTTACTCCGTAAGTTTTTAATCAAATTTCATACTTTTTGTGTCATTACAATCAGAAAAGATTCTCTATCATTTCATAAGAAAAATAATTTTTTTTTCCAAAATTTTCCGACATAGAATGACAGTTTCAGAATGGGGCCTCCGACAGTCAAAGGGTTAAAATGCATATACAGTTTCACTCATTACTTTCCTTAAAATATTTGTAGTCTTAATAGTGAGAGGAGGCTGTACCTAGCATTTAAGAGTACAGTGGACCCCGAGTAACGAAAACTTCATTCCAGAAGCCTGCTCAAGTGCCATTACCGAACGAATTTACTCCCTTAAGGAATAATGTCACATAGGTTAAGCCTATTTGCACCCCAAAAATACACTTCCACAAGGACTTACAATATTATACTTACATAATTGTACGATTTCCGGTGTCTTTACTCGGGGGTCCACTGTATCTCCATCCTTGATTTGTAAGACATCCAGGAGGGTAAGGATCTGTTCTTTTTCTACTGTTAAGTGTATAAAGGGCTCAGCCATGTTAAGTGAGTCTCAGAACTGTGTTAGGTGGAAACACATAGGAAGTAGTCAAAGATATCATCTACATATCTAAGCCAAATGATGTGTCATGGGATGATATCCTTAAAATGGTCTTCCTATAGGAAATTCTATTTAGAATGCCATGAGTGCAGTTTTTAGCACTGGGGAGTGGGGTCACCCACAGTGCTAAAACTGCATTCTAGGAGTGACCATACTATTCCAAATTATTGCCAAAGGTGAAGAGGTTAAACCTGACACAGGCTTCAAATAAGGTCAATGAAATCCTCTACAGGAAGAGACAAAATTGATGCTCATGGTGATGGAGCTGTGAAGAGAGGTAATTACTTGATTGATGAGAACCCAAGTGAAGAGGGAAGTCACATAATAGTCTCTGAGTTTCTCAATTTTAATAACCACACTGTTGAGCCTGAGGTCTACAGATTGTTACAGTCGTGAAATTGCTGACTGTTCCCAGCATTTTAGATGGGTTTTCTAAACACTCTGACAGTCTGTGAGGTGCAATGCTTATCCCAGAAGTGATGGGGTGAACAGCATTGGGTTTGTAATCTTGGGAAGTCCCTATATGTGTGCAGGTTTTGGTTTAGTGGGAAAGAGATTTACAGAGTTTATTTTCCTCTTCATAGAATTCATGAGAAATTTTCTTCTTGCTTCTCTGGGAAAGGATGTATTTTTTTATCTAGTGTTGGAAGTGTGACCTGAAAATGGCAAATATGTATGTACTCCTGCCATCCACAACTTTTCCCCATGGCCATTACCTTCACCCACACCATCCATACCAGCAGCCTCCACCCACACAACCCCCATGACCACATACCTTCACCTACACCATCCCAACCAGCAGCCTCCCACCCACACAAACACCCCTATGGCCACATACTCACCCACACAACCCGCTTATTCAGTTTTTTCCCACAGCCACACACCTACCACCATTCCCCCACGGCCACATTCCTCTTATACCAAGAACACGCCTTGCCCAGCCCCACACCCTTACCCACACCATTTCCCCACAACTTGATACCCACACACTTGACTTTTTGACCCTAATATTCCATCCACATACCTAATCTCTTTGTCACCCACCTCCCTCATTGCTGCCTCCACCACCAACTGCATACACACCACCTAGTCACCCATCATCTACACCACCATACACTTCAGGTTACCAACAACCACACCTTTCACTCACACCACAACCTCAACTCCACACCTTTCACTCTCACGATTCCCCCACAGCGCTCAACCACACAGCTCCACTCCTACACATCCCAATGCCCACAGCTCACACACACACAGCACACCATCCAGTCACCTTGTCATGTAGCCACCCACCCCTCCCCAATACTGCCCACACTAACAACCATACTTACCCACCCAGTCACCCATCATCAACACCATTACCCAAACCAGGCCACTGACACTGCCACCTGCACAATCACCACTACTCCACCTCATTGTTCCCAGACTCCACCCCCACACTCCTCCAATGCCCAGCATCCTCCACCTCCCAACACCAGCCTCGAGGTCCGCCCCACCTATCCATTATTCAGTACCCCCACCCCCTACACCAAACCCCCTCACTTTCAACCCCATACAGTTACAACAAGTGGCACAACCAAACAATAAGACACTTGTGTTCAAAGAAGATGTGGATGTGGGATCTTGACTGACACACATTATCACATTGACCTGCAATTACATTATCATTTTTTTTTTTGTAAATTTTGAGATCTATTATCATGTTTTTTAAATTTTGAGATCTTCAAATTTGCTCTTTGGGCCTCGCGCATGGAGTTTCACTAATGCAGTTACCACTTATACTCATTCTTCATTTATTCAGACTTCCTACAACAATGAATATATTCACCATTCAATATGTTATGACAAAAATATTTTCAGGTGAGTAATGTGTATACTGTATATGCATTTTTTATTCCTAGGCTATATTGTTCACTTAATATATGATAGTGTAAATATGTTATGAAGCTTTTATATTCATTTGGAAAGAACCTAACCTGCTTGTGGTTGGTGGGGCCTCCTGTACAGCAGTAGCCTGAAATCTAACTCCAGCTGTGTAAGTGGGCCTCCTGTGCAGCAGTAGCCCAGAACCTAATTCACATATGGGGCCCTCCTGTGTAGCAGCAGCCCAGAACATAACCTTTTTGTATAAGTGGGCTCCTTCTTTGTACAGCAGTAGCCTGGAAACCTAACCTGCTGTATAAGTAGCCCTCCTGCAGCAGTAGGAAACATAAGTACCATGTTATCCGAAGACAGTCAACTGAAGGAAGTGCCTGGAGTGGGGAGGTTGTTATCCTTTATTAACAGGTTCAGATCCCTTGTCAATAAACACTATAGTGAATAATGAGCTTAAAATCATTAACATGTGGATGATTATCTCACAAACTCACCTCTTAATATTTAAAAACATTCTGTATATATTTTGGGTATAAATTATAACCACATTTATATCCACATTTTTTTTTTAACACAGCCATTTCCACCGAGGCAGGGGTGACCTGCCAAAAGAAAGAAAAAAATTTTCATCATCATTCAACACTTTTTACCACTCATGCATAATCACTGTCTTTGCAGAGGCTTAGATACGACAGTTTGTATCCTCTCAAACTGCCAATATCCTAAACCCTCCTTAAAGTGCAGACATTGTACTTCCCATTTCCAGGACTCAAATCTGGCTAACCGGTTTCCTGAATCCCTTTCACAAAATATTACCTGCTCACACTCCAACAAATGCCAGGTCCCAAAACCATTCGTCTCCATTCACTCATACTCCAATATACTCATGCACGTCATGGAAAGTCCAAACCCTCGCCCACAAAACCCCTTTACTCCCTCCCTCCAACCTTTTCGAGGATGACTCCTACCTCACTTTCCTTTCCCACAGATTTTGCTACCTTTAAAATACCCATAAATCAAATTCAAATTCAAATATTTATTTCATTGCAAGTTTACAAAGGTTTTGTATCACAATCATAATGAAGTGCAAGGAGAGCCACTGACATGCCATGGCATTAAGGGCAGCTTAATCTAATGGCTTATAGACTATGAACATAATATTAGAGAAATTGATTGAGTTTTGTTTTATTTAAATACTAGATTGAAGCAAATTACAATATGATGATATTACATTGTTCAAATTGGCTAATATGATGATATTATTGTAATAAGTGCTTAGTAGGATGAATATAATGTAATCAGTACAAGTTGTGACCCCAGCTCGCAAACTTGCTCCCAGTGTCGAGGAATTACACCACCCCCCAAAAAATATGAGTTGACAGAGAATCTTTTTTGAAGGTTATGGAACCAAAATATGAAATTTTATGAAAACTTATGGAATTATGGTCTCGCATTAAAGTAGCAGTCTCAGCGATATTTATGCATCAGTGATTTTGCCCACTTTCTGCCCTCTCTTTCAGCCAATTCCATTGTTATAATTGACCAGATTCATAGATATTTCACTACTATTCCTTGTATTCTGTCGATTGAGTACAGCCTCTCCCCCACTTAGCGACGTAATTGCTACTTCACAATGCCTCGAACTCAATGATGGCTCTCTGTCCAGTTTTTATTATTAACAAATCGGCTGTTTCCCACCAAGGCAGGGGTGGCCCAAAAAAGAAAAACTTTCATCATCATTCACCCATCAGTGTCTTGCCAGAAGCATTTTCTTACACTACAGTTTTAAAACTGCAACATTTAACCTTTAAACTGTCCACACGTAGATTCACGTTGATCGCGTAGCGCAATGAATATTTTGAGAAAAATAAATTGTTCTTTTTGTTTAAAATGAAGAGCACATTTTTTTGCATCCCCGAATTTGTAATACTGCGCCACTGAGTGGACAGACCCATTCTCTAATGTCTAGGCAACTCAGGGCCGTGGCAAGGTTAAAAGCATTTAAAAAACGATCTACACTCGGAGTACCACGTGCGCCAACGAGATCTACGTATGGACAGTTTGGGCGGTTAACATCCTCCTTCAGAGTGCAGGGCACTGTACTTCCCATCTCCATGACTCAAGTCCGGTCTGCCGGTTTCTGAATCCCTTCATAAATGTTATTTATCACTCCAACTTTTCCCCTTTCTAATTCACTATCTTAAGACCATCTGTGGGAAGTCCCCTTAAATATTGAATAATTCACCTCCTCTTCCTTTTCCACCCGATTCCACCTTTCTGTTGAACACTCTAAACTATTTTTTAAACTTACCCCCTACATCTTCTACCCCATTCCTATCTCTCACTAGCCCATCTATTCTCCCAAAAGTTGTTTATATCTTTCTCTAACCCTCCTTTTTTTGTTTATAAACCTTCCCTCTCTCTTACTTGCTGCTTCTATTTTTCCCTTTTTCTCCCCCCTTTTACTCTCACTGTTTTACAACTAAAAAGTGATCTTTATATCTGTGGGCCCCCCTATAAACATGTAAACCGAAGTCTACTCAACAGCCTTTTTCTACCAATATGTAGTCAACAAACTACTGTCATTATGCCCTACATCATATCTTTTTTATTTATCCTCTTTTTCTTAAAATATGTACCTATAACAAAACCCCCTTTCAATACAAAGTTAAATTTAAAAGGGCTCCCATTATCATTTACCTGGCCCCCCAAACTTACCCACCACCCCTCTCTAAATGTTTCTCCTACTTTAGCATTTATGTCCCCTAAAAATTACTCTCTCTTGGTTCAAAAGTTCCTATACATTCGCTTAACATCTCCCAAAATCTCTCCTCTCTCCTCTACCTCCTCTCTTCTCCAGGTGCATACACGCTTATTATGACCCACTTTTTTGCATCCGCCCCCCATTTTAATCCCGATCTTAATATTACTGATTGCATAAGTGTTCCCCAAAAAAGCTAACAGAATCCTCGGCTTCATATCAAAAAAGGGATAAATAATGAAGTCCTCAGGTTGTTCTTCAACTCTATATATCTTCGGTTAGGGCCCCATTTAGATTTCTGCACAGTTCTGGGCCCTTTTTCTGAATGGATATAAATGCACTGGAAAAACTTACAGAGGAGGATGACAAAATTGATCCCCTTATCGAAATCTTCTCTTTAATTGACTGAGGGCCTTGAATCTGCACTCTCTAGAAGGCGTAGAAAAGGGGGGTATGATTGAGGTGTATAAATGGAAAACAGGAATAAATAAAGGGGATGTAAATAGCGTGCTAAAGATATCTAGCCTAACGGGGCTCGCAGCAATGGATTTAAGTTAGAAAATTCGATTCAGGACGGATATAGGAAAGCACTGGTTTTTAAATATAGTTGTGGATGAGTGGAAAAAACTCCCGAGTACCGTCATGGAAGCTAAGACGCTGTTATTTTTAAAAATAGGTTGATAAATACATGAGTGGGTGTGGGTGGGTGTAGTTGGACCTGCTAGCTTGTGCTCTGGTCAGTTGCCGTGCCCCTTTTTGGTGAAGGGACCTGCCCTGACTACCGGGCATTGGCTTAAGCCGGTGGGTGTTGGATTTGTCTCGCATGGGCCAGTAGGCCTTCTCAGTGTTCTTTCTTTCTTATGTTCTGGTCAAGGGAGGTGAAAATTCCTTGAAGGAAAGGCGTCCACATTTTCCATGAAGAAGTCGAGGGTCTTCTTTTTTTCAGTGTGGTAGGGGTTCTTCTTAACCTGAAAAACATCATTGTCAGGTTAAAAAAAACAACATCAATGAACTGGCAATGTAAACATTTGAAAAGCATAAAAGAACGCCCCCTTTCCCTGACCTCTCCTGCCCGTCTTATCTATGGGCGGCCACAATTCTAGAAAATGTCTAAAAAACGGCGATCATGTCTGGACGTTAAGTGTTACGACACTATTAGCTCACTGAATTGGTAATGAAGCTCATAATGCTGGCAGAGGATGCATTCTTAATATTAAAGTAGTGAAAATACTACTTTTTACTGGTGTGTTGTGGAAGCTCAGTGTCTGAACGCTTTTTTCCCTGACCAACTTAAAAGTTAGGTAATAAAAAATACCGTTTTGGAGCAGACTTACCATGTCCTCCCCGACCACACCCTTCCTCCCTCTCCCCCATTTAGTCCTTTCCTCTACTCTCTATCTTCTATCTTTCTATTTATCTATCTATCTTTCTCTTCTTAAAGGTTTAAGAACCCCTTAAAAGTTTTTTCCAGGTTTATACTACGAAATTTTATGCCCTGACGATGAAATTTTAAAAAAACGGGGGTGCCACTAGCACGTGAAACAACACAATAAGTGTGGGGCCCAAGATGTTCAACTGCCTCCCAGCAACTGGGGGTTATCAAAGCCCCCTGGCTGTCTTCAAGCAGGCACTGGACAGGCCCCCTAAAGTCAGTACCTGACCACCAGGCTTGGCCCCAGTGGGTTTTGCGTGGGGCCCAACATAACAGACTGGTTGATCAGGCCAGAAAACCCCATGAGGCCTGGTCCCAGCCCGGGGCCGCGGGGACGTTCCCCCGGGAAACCCCTTTTCCCAGGTTTACTCCGGAATATGTGCTTTTGAGAATATTTTTATTTAAGGGAGAACTTTTTTCCCTGGGGACATTTCTGTACGAGGTTATATCAAAGTTCCTAGACCCCAAAAATAATTTTGGGCTTACCTAATCCCTAGTTGAAGTTTCTCCCTCGACTACTTCTTGCGGGTATACGCTGATCCAGCGCCTCTGCAACTTTCAAACATTTCTGGTTTCTTTCCTAATGATATCTAATGGGGCCCTGCGATTCTTCTTGAATCTCCTCCAAGTCTTAAAAACGCCACCCCTCGAGTGACATTTTCATTTTGGTAAAAAAAAAGAAGTCACTGCTGGCTTTTCTGGGGAGCAGGGGGGGGGGGACCCCTTTGTGTTGTTTTTTGGGAAAATGCTGAACAGCACACTGTCGTGGTTAATGAACTAATCGCTGGGCGCCACCCCCTTGGATGTTTCCTTCTCACGTCTTCCCTCAAACATCTGAAAACCTCGATGTAATATTTTGATTAACTGTCTTCCCCTGGAACAAATTCCTGATAATTCATTCCCATGACATGACGTGCTTTTTTGGCCAGGATGAGTTAGGTCTTTTCACTGGGACTGTAGCAGTCTCTGGTTTAAATAGTAGACCCAAATTTCTCGAATGTTCCTTTCAAAAATTTTCTGCACTTTCTGGGTGAAATATAGAGGGGGGTTGAAAAAACTGTGCAATACTGTGTTGTGTGAATTAGAGTGGCGATTTTCATTGGGTCGGTCATTGTTTGCTATCTATCATCGTGTTGTTGCGATTTGTGTCACAGAATTTAATCATTGAAAAAACACTGGGGCGCATGTGAAATTCCCTTTTCAACCTCAGTAAAATGGCAAGTGAATAAAAAGCATTTCAGCAAGTATTTGGTGATGAAGCACTGGGATGTACTAGTATTTGAAGGGTCTTATCGAATCAATGCAGGACGACCATCAGTTGAGTATCATTAATGGTCTGATCGCCCATCAGCTTCAAAACAAGACGAAAACATTGGAAAAGTAAGGAAGGTTATTCTGAGATCGTCCACAGAATCCCCAAAGCGCTGCAAGTGTGTGGGATTTTCTTATCGGTTCTGAAAAAAGTTTTTTTTACTTAAAGTTTGAACATGAGTCAGTGGCTGAGAAATTTTCCCCCCTTTGCTGCTCAAGACCAGGAAGACCATCGCAACTTTTATCAGAACTTCAGAACCAAAAACAAGCCGAGGTTTTCGGTTTCTATCTATGATCATTACTGATGGCAAAACCTAGGCGATGGCTATGACAAATAGACCAAACAACAATGTTCATAATAAAAAGCCCTATCCCCAGCCAAAAAAAAGATGCCAAGTCAGGAATGACTGAGGATGTTTTTTTTTTTTTAAAAAGGGGAAT
Source organism: Cherax destructor (assembly GCA_009830355.1). Classification (NCBI taxonomy): domain Eukaryota; kingdom Metazoa; phylum Arthropoda; class Malacostraca; order Decapoda; family Parastacidae; genus Cherax; species Cherax destructor. The sequence continues at coordinate 24,022 of WNWK01023434.1, forward strand.
CATTAATCATGAAACTTTCCAACCGGAATTAACCAAAAATTTTTTAAAACACCCAAAAAATGAGGGGTTTTTTTGAAATAAAAAAAAAAAATAATTTCCCCAACGAAAAAAATTATTTATTGGTCTTTTTTTTTTTAAATTATTGAAACATCTAAAAATATTTAGTTTTTGGAAATTAAACGGGTTGTTATAATGGAAGATTTTTTAAGGTTTTCGGTACAAAATTTTTAAATTTTTTACATTAACAAATTTAAAAAAAAATATCTTTCAACGATAAAAAAAATTTTTCAAAGAGCAATTTTAAATGAACTCTTGCAATTAACCATTTACCTATTGGGATCGACATAAAAATATATTTATAAGTAGGATGTAAAAAGTTTTCCGATACTCACCCCGACGACCGATAAATAATTTTCCAATGTTTTTTTATTTTAAATTATAATAACGGTCCAATATGTAAAAGGGTGTTTATTAAAGGGGTATAAATAACACAAAAGATTAAATATTATATATATTTTTTTTTGCGATGATATTGTTTTACTTATTACTTCTTTTTGGGGACGTTATTGGCTGAAAAGGCACTTGTGTATATGTACTACCATTTTGGGTTGGGGGGGTCAGCGTCCCCCCCCTCCCGATTGCATAGGTCATTCCCCCTGCTCCAAGCTTTATCAAACCTCGTTTTAAAACTATGTATGGTTCCTGCCCCACTCACACTTTCTAGGTTTCCACTTCCTGACAACCTTGTGAAGAAATCTTCCTTTAAACCCTTTTGACTAAAAGGTCTTCCCCAACGGCCCCTTGTTTTTGTCCCCTCTAACATCTTGCTCTGTCCCCTTTTATTCCTCCCATTTTATATGTCTTATCATGTCTTCCTAACCCTCCTGTCCTTTAGTGTCGTCGGCCGTTTTCCCCAACCCTTTCTTCTAGGACAACCCCCTTGGGGAGGGGACCTTTTTTTAAAGAGATTGGAAAGGAAGAAAATTTTTTGAAAAAAATTTTTTCCCAAAAAAGGTCTTTCTAACTTTTTGGTTTAATCAACTTGTTTATATAATTTTGTATTTTTTTTCCTTAAATGTATTTTTTTTTTTATGTCATAAATAATACATGTTGCCAATTAGTGTTTTTTTGTTTTATCTCTGCAAAAATTACAATTTTTATGATTATTTCATTAAAAACTCTACATAGCAACATCTCTGACGCCTCCATTCAGTGCAGCGACTCATGCCACCTCAGTGGCTTTTGGGTCTCAAGAATGCTGATGCATCAACTTCCCCGAGATTTAGGCCATATCCATAGAGTTTCCAGAAAAAAATATTAATAACTCAGAAAAAAGTTATTGATATTGTGTGTAATGTTTTGCGAAAAGTATTAATAGGGTTGTCATGATTTTTTCACACGTTATTGAGTAATGATGGCTCTACAACCACCCATGAAGGATTTGATATTTTTACAGCTTTGTTTTTATTGATTTTTTTCCACAAAAAAAATGGCAAAAACAAAATCACTAAATCAATTTTTTTATAATGGAATCTACTGACATTTTTGCTAAAATGTTGCAACAATTATATAGCCTTTATCTTTCATCTGATGTTAACTAGAGCATTGACATCTTTCCCAATTTTGTACAAATTTTTAAAATTTTGTGACCCAAAATTTGGCACATTTTATTTTTTTCATCTAACCTAAAGGCAAAAATCATAACAAAAACAGTGTATAGGTTTTAAAGCTGTATAAATCACTGTAAAAATCTCATTGAAATTAGACCAAAATAAAGGAAAAAACGTGAATATTCGCCCTCCCTTTGCTCCTGGGATAGTCTTGTTGCAAACCCTGCACTTTTCTCTAATTTCCTGACGTGCTTGACAAGGGTGGGTTCCAAAATGGGCTGCATACTCAAGTATGGGCCTGACGTATATGGTGTACAGAGTCTTGAACAATTCCTTAGTGAGGATTGAACGCTATTCTTAGGTTTGCCAGCCGCCCTTCCCCGATCTTCATGACTTTACATTTGGCAGGGTTAAATTCAAGGGGGCCATTTTGACCAGGTTGTAGCCTGTCTAGGTCTCTTTGTAGTCCACCTGATCCTCAACTGATTTAATTTTTCATTAACTTCACATCATCTGCAAACAGGGACACTCTGAGTCTATCCCTTCTATTATGTCATTCAATATCCAAAAAAGTACAGGTCCTAGGACAGACCCTTTGGAAACCCACTGTCACAGATGCCCACTCTGACACCTCGTCACGTACCATGACTCGTTGTTGCCTCCCCGTCAGATTTTTCTGATCCATTGCAGGCCTTTCCTGTTACGTGCCTGATCCTCTAGCTTTTCATAACCTTTGTGAGGAACTGTGTCGAACGCCTTCTTGCAGTCCAGGAAAATACAGTCTATCCACCCCTCTCTTGTCTTACTTCTGTTACCTTGTCTTTTAAAATCCAGTAGGTTGGTGACAGGATTTTCCTTCCTGAAACCGTGCTGGTTGTCGTTTATGCTTTTGTCTTTCTAGGTGCTCCACCACTCTCCTCCTGATGATCTTCTCCATGACTTTGCATACTCTACACGTCAGTGACACAGGTCTGTAGTTTAATGCCTCGTGTCTGTCTCCTTTCTTAAAAATTGGGACTACATTTGCCATCTTCCACATCTCAGGTAGTTGTCCAGTTTCAATGGAAGTGTTGAAGATTTTCGTTAGTGGCACACACAACATCTCTGCTCCCTCTCTAAGGACCCACGGAGAAATGTTGTCAGGTCCCAGCGCTTTTGAGGTATCGAGTTCACATAACAGCTTCTTCACCTCCTCCTTGGTTGTGTGTATTTCATCCAGCACTTGTTGGTATACCTCCCTATTCTGAATTCCTGGAGTCCTTCCTGTCTCCTCTTTAAATACTTCTTTAAATCTCATGTTGAGCTCCTCACATACCTTTTGGTCGTTTCTTGTGAACTCCCCACCTTCCTTCCTCAGCCTGATTACCTGGTCCTTGACTGTTGTTTTCCTCCTGATGTGGCTGTACAACAGCTTTGGGTGAGACTTGACTTTTGATGCTATATCATTTTCGTGTTGTCGCTGAGCCTCCCTTCTTACCTGTGCACATTCGTTTCTGGCTCTTCAGCTAATCTCTTTATTTTCCTGGGTCCTTTGTCTTCTGTACTTTTTCCATTCTCTAGTGCACTTAGTTTTTGCCTCCCTACACTTTTGGGTGAACCAAGGACTCGTTCTGGTCTTCCCGTTACTTCTGTTTCCCTTGGAGACAAGCCTCTTCTCTGCCTCTTTGCATTTGGTTGTCACATATTCCATCATTTCTTTTACTGGTTTTCCTGCCGATTCTCTCTCTCACTGAACGCCTTGTAGTAAGTTCCTCATGCCTGTGTAGTCCCCTCTTTTGTAGTTTCGTTTTCCTTCCTATTCCTGCTCCCCTCTCCACTTGTAGCTCAACTATATAATCAAAACGCAGAACCAAATGATCACTAGCTCCAAGGGGCCTTTCATACGTGATATCCTTGATGTCCGAACTGCTCAAGGTGAATACTAGGTCCAGTCTTGCTGGATCATCCCCACCTCTCTCTCTGGTAGTGTCTCTAACATGTTCATGCATGAGGTTTTCCAGTACCATCATCTTGGCTCTCCATGATTCAGGGCCTCCATGGGGCTCCAGGTTTTCCCAGTCAATCTCCTTGTGATTGAAATCACCCATAACTAGTAACTTTGCTCTCCCCATGTGGGCTCTTCTGGCCACCTCGGCTAGTGTGTCTACCATTGCTCTGTTGCTCTAATCGTATTCATATCTTGGCCTTCTGCAGTTCTGTGGCGGGTTGTACATTACAGCAATTACCACCTTATGGCTCTCAGACTGAATTGTTCCTACTATGTAGTCCCTTTCGCCCATTCCATCCATTCCTTCCAATTCCTCAAATCCCACCGGTTCTTAATGAGCAGTGCAACCCTCCTCCTCTGCTCCTCTATCTTTCCTGAGGATTTGATATCCGGGTGGAAAGATTGCATCTGTTATCATTCTGGTGAGTTTCGTTTCTGTGAGTGCTATTATGTCTGGGGATGTCTCCTTTATTCTTTCATGCCACTCCTCACATTTATTTGTTATACCATCTGCATTTGTATACCAAACCTTCAACTTCTTTTCTAATACCGTAGTCTGGGGGGTACGTTGGGGTTGGGAAAGTGGGAGACCTGATGAGGAACTATGAGTGGTTGGTGTGAAGGTGGAGTTTGTAATGAGGTGGGTGGAAGCATTGGGTATGGCATGTGTGTTGTGGGTTAGATTGTTTGGCTGCATTGTGGTTGTCCAGGTTGGGTGACATCTGAAGGTGATTGTATTTGGGCTTCCTTCTGAGTCTGGGTTCTCCTGTCCATCTCTCTTTCCTCCTTTTGTCTCTGTACCCTCTCTTTCAGTTTCTGTCTTTCTTCTCATGTTCTGTCGCAGTTGAGATACACCCTCCAGTTCTCTGATATATCCCTTAGTCTTGCTTTCTCCTGCAGGATCCTGTTTCGAGTCAATTCTGCCTTGAAAATCACTTTGACTGGCCGGATTCTTCCTCTTGCAAATCCCCCTATTCTCAGAAAATTTGCCAGCTGGGTCATGTCATCTCCTATTGCTTTCATGATGTTTTCAATTGCGTTTTTCTCCCCTTGTCTTCCTGCTTCATAAGTTTCCCCTTCAGCTTCCGGGAGCCCATAAACAAAGACTGATCTCTAACTTTCATTCTCCCACTGCCTGTCCCTATGTAACCCCTGATTCGATTTAGTTGCCTCCATTGCAGCTATCATTTCTTCAATCTCTTCACTTTCTATTATCCCTTGGCCCAGTGGCTTGTCGCTTTCCCTTCTTAACTTTCCCTGTGCACTGCTGTGGTCTGTTAGGGCTTCTACGTATAGCTTAGCTCTCCCTTTTTCTACACTCCCCTCGATTGTTCCTGATGTTATCCTGATGTGTGTGTGTGTGTGTGTGTGTGTGTGTGTGTGTGTGTTTGTGTGTGTGTGTGTGTGTGTGTGTGTATTTACCTTATTTTGATTGCAGGCGTCGATTCATATCTGTACTCACCTAATTGTGGTTGCAGGGGTCAAGACTTAGTTCCTGGCTCTTCACTGGTAAGATAAGATAAGATAAGATTTCTTCGGATTTTTAACCCCGGAGGGTTAGCCACCCAGGATAACCCAAGAAAGTCAGTGCGTCATCGAGGACTGTCTGTCTTATTTCCATTGGGGTCCTTAATCTTGTACCCCAGGATGCGACCCACACCAGTCGACTAACAACCCAGGTACCTATTTGCTGCTAGGTGAACATGACAACAGGTGTAAGGAAACACGTCGAAATGTTTCTACCCGCCGGGAATCGAACCCGGGCCCTCCGTGTGTGAAGCGAGAGCTCTGGCCACCAGACCACCGGACCACCTGGTCGCTACTAGGTCCTCTCTCTCTCCCTCTTCCATGAGCTTTACCATACCTAGTCTTAAAACTATGTATTGTTCCTGCCTCCACTACATCACATGCAAGATTATTCCACTTCCTGAGAACTCTAATAGTAACCCCTTGTTTCTGTGTCCCATGTCTGGAACATCCTGTCGCTGTCCACATTGTCAACTCCTCACAGAATTTTGTATGTTGTTATCATGTCTCCCTTAACCCTCCTGTCCTCCAGTGTCGTCAGGCCGATTTCCCTTAAACCTTTCTTCGTAGGACATTTCCCTAAGCTCTGGAACTAGCCTTGTTGCAAACCTTTGCACTTTCTCTAGTTTCTTGAAGTTCTTGACCAGGTGTGGGTTCCAAACGGGTGCTGCATACTCCAGTATGGGCCTGACGTACACGGTGTACAGAGTCTTGAACGATTCCTTACTGAGGTATCGGAAGGCTATTCTCAGGTTTGCCAGGTGCCCATATGCTGCAGCAGTTATCTGGTTGATGTGTGCTTCCGGAGACGTGATCGGTATTATATTCACCCCAAGATCCTTTTCCTTGAGTAATGTTTGCAGTCTTTGGCCACCTAGCCTATACTCTGTCTGCAGTCTTCTTTGCTCTTCATCGGTCTTCATGACTTTGCATTTGGCGGGGTTAAATTCGAGTAGCCAGTTGCTGGACCAAGCTTCCAACCTGTCCAGGTCTCTTTGTAGTCCTGCCTGATCTTCATCATCTGTAAACAGGGACACTTCTGAATCTATCGCTTCCGTCATGTCATTCATATATACCAAAAATAGCACTGGTTCTTGGACTGACCCCTGTGGAACCCCTCTCGTCACAGGTGCCCATGCTGTCACCTCGTCGCGTACCATGACTCGCTGTTGCCTCCCTGTCAGGTATTCTCTGATCCATTGCAGTTCCTTTCCTGTTATACATGCCTGATCCTCTAGTTTTTGTATTTATCTCTTGTAAGGAACTGTGTTGAAGGCCTTCTTGCAGTCCAAGAAAATGCAACCTACCCACCCTTCTCTCTCGTGTCTTACCTCCGTTACCCTTGTCATAAAACTCCAGTTGGTTTGTGACACAGGATTTGCCTTCCATGAATCTGAGCTGGTTGTCGTTTATAATCTTGTTCCGTTCTAGGTGCTCCACCACTCTCCTCCTGATAATCTTCTCCATGACTTTGCATACTATACACGTCAGTGACACAGGTATGTAGTTCAATGCCTCGTGTCTGTCTCCTTTCTTAAAAATTGGGACTGCAATTGCCATCTTTCAAGCCTCAGGTAGTTGCCCAGTTTCAATGGATGTGTTGAAGACTTTTGTTAATTGCACACTCAGCATCTCTACTCCCTCTCTAAGGACCCACGGAGAGATGTCTGGTCCCACCGTCTTTGAGGTATCAAGTTCACATAGCAGCATCTTCATCTCCTCCTCGGTTGTGTGTATTTCATCCAGCACTTTTTGGTGTATCCCTTGTTGGTGTACCTCTCTATTCTGACTTCCTGGAGTCCTCTATGTTTCCACTGTAAATACTTCTTTAAATCTCATTATGAGCTCCTCACATACTTCTTGTTCATTTCTTGTGAACTTCACACCTTTCTTCATCAGCCTGATTACCTGGTTCTTGACTGTTGTTTTCCTCCTGATGTTGCTATACA
>WNWK01023435.1:0-31093 GCA_009830355.1 Cherax destructor
AGTTTTAAAAGTGTGAGCAGTTTCTGTCATGCTTTTATGGTCATCAAACTTTTGCTTCATTGGATCCCATTAGGCTTCATGTTTGTTTGTCTCATTTTGTATAGTACTTCTAGTTTCATAGCCCTCTTGGTACCGGGGTCAGCAATTTCACTTTGGGCCCCAAAAATTGAAGTCTGATAGTGTCATGTCAGTTTTTTTCTTCTGAAATGGTATGGAATCTTTTTCTGATAATGACAAAAAAAAGGGAAAATTTTGTTGGAAAACTGGTTAAAAAGTATTTAAAAAGTTGGAACAGGTATTTAAATTGGATTTTGCCTTTTGAGCTCTTTTTTTAACCCAGTTCCATTTCTCCCCCAGATTCTTAGCTATTTCTAGTATCCCTTCCATTCTATAAAAAAGAGCACAAAACTAAATCTTGGGTATTCAATTATCAGAATGGACACAAGTTTTATTTTAAAATTTTATGCAAAATTCACAAATTTTTTTTAAAAAATAATCCTAAATAAATGCTATATCTTTCCCAGCAACAAAAAATAACCTATCCTCTGTTCATTAATCATTTTCCCCAAAACCTCCCCTTACTTTTTTGCCTTCCATTTTGTATCCATCATAAAAAAATAATCAAATTTTTGCTCTAATTCTCACATAAAATATAACCGGGAAATGTTTGGGTCATAGTTTGGACGCCCCTTTTTAAGGGGCCCAGTAATAAAAGCTCATAAAACAGACCATGGGGGCATTGGGCTTTATTTTTTCTCAGGAAAATTGTAAAAATGAATATGTCAGCTATTTGGTTCCTATTTTAAAACTTCCCGTCCAAATTAACCAAAATTCTTTTATTTTGTATTCTTCCATTCTATAACTGATACCAAAAAACACCAATAAAACCAAACCTTCCAAAAAAATACAATGCTGTTTTAAGCCAAACATCATAAGTTTGCTTTTCCCCTCATGCTCCGGTGGAATTTTTTTTTACTGTGCAAACCCCACCCAGTATCTCATGTCTGGCCTTTACTTTCGCGCATTTTGAAAGGGACTTGGGATCAGAGCTACATAAGTGACACTGGTTTTAACATGAACTCGTAAGGCGTGAAAGGGCTAATATCCAGCGTGAGGTGATGAAAAGATGTAAAATCGTTTTAAACAGTCACTACCCATGCAACTCTTAAAAAAACTATCATCATAGGTAGCAATGCGAAAGGGGAAAAAGCTGTGCCTCCTAAAAACTCGAAGTCCGGAAACAAACATACAGTGCAAACTACAATAAAATTTTTCAAATTCAATCCCTTTCCCCCTTTTTTGGGGCATAATGAATGTGTTTTTATGCACCATGGCTTTTTTTTTTTAAAACCATTAAGACAAAAAACACAATCTCATTTGCATTAGAGTAAATTATTTCTTGCCTTAAATTCTGGTTGTATGTGAATGATTTTCAAAAAATGGAGAGGGGTGGTGTGGCCCTACTGGAGGCGGATGGTTGAGTTCTTGCAATGGTATTGATGTTGCATTGGAATACTGAGGGAAATTTTGTGATTTGTGTGATCTTTTACCCGAGCCTTTTATTTCTAGACCCTGTTTAGGTCTTCGTTTGTCTAAGTCCTCTAAAGTGAAAGTTTATAATTTCCAATAAAATTTAACTGCTCACATAACTTTTTGTGTTAACTGTTTTCTTCAGGCTCTTCTTCCTCATCTTTGTCTGTTATATGCCTCCCTTGTATCTGGACATTGAGCTCTGCCAACATTTTCTCCTGAACTTCTTTCTTCTACAAGGGTCATTCACCTCTTCCTGAGTATTCTCCAAGCACTTACCTGTCGATCTCTTTGCCAGCAGAACAGTTTCCTGCCCCATCATCTTCTTCCAGCAAAGACTTGTCAGCATTAAGTGCTTGCTGTGGCTTTAACCACCCTCGGAAATAATTTCCTGCAAATTCAGCAAGGAAATTTCCTTCAGCCGTGTTGTCAACTGAAGTGCTTTTACCATAAAACTTAATGTTATGTAGCCGATTGCACAATTTGAACTTATGGAACCAAACCTGTACTAATGCACTGTTGTTCAGGCATTCCTTCCTCATTGCACCTTGTTTATATTATTCTCTAAGGCTTTTTCCTTATGATAAATTTAAATGGTGACCTTTCTTGGTTATCCACTCGATCCACTTGTTCGGTAATTTTCCGTCTTTAGCTGTTGTGTAAAGTCATTCAGGTCACAACCTGGGTTACTTGTTGCATAAACTGTATCTTTGTCTCATTCTTCCCAATTGTATGAATTAATGCCTCATTCAGGCCATAGGCTTGTATTGTCTCCATTGCATGTGCACTACTCTAAACTTACCTAATACAGTGGACCCCGAGTTTCGTAAAAACTTCCTCCTGAAGTCTGCTCAAGCGCCATTCAGGCAATTTACTCCCTTAAATAATGTCACGTAGGTTAGTCTATTTCAGACCCCCCAAAAAAACACTTCCACATGCACTACAAATATACTTCTAATTGTTCGATTTCCGGGTATTCGTTAACCGAGGGGCCACTGTACTTACATAATTGTACGATTTCCGGGGTTTCGACTCGGGGTCCACTTACAGCCTTTCCTCACTTAATGACAGAGTTCCATTCCTAAGACCATGTCGATCGAATTCATTGCTAAGTGAGGAGCATATTGTAATGGTGGGTTTGTGTCAACCATCTTTGATATCGTTTTTTGTCACCTTTGCACCATTTATAACATTTCTGGTATATTTTAAATGTTTATACAGTAGTGTACTGTATACATATTGTAATAAACAGAAAAAGGGAAAACAGCTCTAATATACATTATTTAGGTATGCATACTGGTCAGAGAGCCCGTCGTAAGTCCGAGGGAGCGGTAACGAGTAAAATGTCGCTAATTGAGGGAGGCTGTACCTTTATTTCAAGACTCTCATATACTTTCATGCTAATGCCTCTTTGCACTTCAAGATCCTCACACTCCTCTTGGGTGCCATAGTTACTATCCAGAGACAAGACAGGTGATAAAAAAAAAAAATGATTCACTAGCAAAGGGTGAGTATAGTGTTCAATGCAAATGCATGTAGAAACAGAGGCAAGGAGGTTAGGCACATTAAATGGACTTTACTCAGTGTTACATGATACATCAGCATGTTCAAAAAAAATGTTGGAGTTTCTTAATGGTTTTGATGTGAAAGTGTTAATTTGCGTGTTAATTGACAGTCTAGTACGTATGTGTATATATAATACATGCATATATATGGTATATACTGTACATACGTATAAATTCGGTATTTTAATGTAGTCAGAATCTGGTTTACTGTGATAATATACAGTAATAATTAAACTAATACATAGCTAATGTTGTTCCTTGATTTTATATTTTTATTTCACTGTTGAATATAATTATACTAGTAAGTTCTGGAGCAGTATTTTGCACAAGCCTTGTCACCAGTCTAAAGTTTCTTACTTACTGTGTTTTTTTTTGAAGAAAATTTGGGGGGTTTTTATTAAAAAAAAATCTTAAAATTTTAAGTGGAATTTCCCAGGTAATAACTTATTTTAAAGTTTTAAAAGCATTTTTAAAAGACTTTTACTAATGAAAGCCCTTTTTTCAGGCGGGAGTGTGTGGGTGTGTGTGCGTGGGGGGCCCCGTCGCCCCTGGGGGGGAGCCAGCAAGTCTCGGCGGGAAAGGGCCCCCAGGCCCCCCCTCAACCACGGTCCTCCCTCTGTTGGTCCAGGGTTCCCCCTCCCACACCAAATACCTTTTGGGCCCTCCCCTCCCAAAATTTAACCCCCCTGGTCCCCACTGAACCGGCCCTCCCCGGGCCTCAACTGGTCCTCAAGGCCCCGCCTCGAATCCCAGCAATTTTACTACGGGCCCCGGTGGCCCCCCCCCTTCAACCGCCTCCCAACAGTTTTCGGGGGCCCCCCTCAGGCCCCCCCCGGCCCCTTTTCCGGGCTCCCCCCCCTTCAAATCCCCCTCCCGGCCCGGGGGGGTCCCCTCCCCCCTGGTGCCCCCGGCGGGGGCCTCCAAATATGGCGGGAGCCAACAGGGGGACCCGGGCCCCCTCCCCAAAGCCTTTTCCCTGTTCCTCTAACTACATATCCCCACCCCCGGCACCCCCCTGAATGGCCCCAACACTACCATGGGCATGTTGGGACGCAACAGGCCCCATGGTCCACCTGGTCATCTGGACCATTCCCAGGCCATGGAGGTCCAGGTTTCGGGTCCTGGAGGACCATTTCCCCTTGGTCCACCTTTTGGACCAGGGGCCCACCGGGGGGCCCCCCCATGCATGGTCCTATGCATGGCCCCACCCATGGACCTGGCCCACACCCAATGATGGGGCAGTTTGGGCCCCTATGGGGATAGATAAAGGGGTAAGTCAATATTCATTTTGTTGATAATATTTTCTTTTCAGTGGCAACTTTTTTGAATAATCATTATGTGAACATTACTAAATTAACTTTTTTTTGATTTGAATTAAATTTTTAAAAATTTTTTTGAAAAATGTTTCCCTTTTGAATTTTACGTGTGCAAAGTAAGTTGCACCCCCTCAAGTCTTGAATTATTGCTGTTACTGTACTTTATTTTTTTTTTTAATACACGGGGACCTCTAATCAAGGTAGACTGACCCACAAATGGACGCCCACCTTCTTTGAATAGTTTTTTTTCAAAGGAGAGGACACCCGTTCAGATGACCCCCCACCTCAATATCCTCCTCCTTCAGATTCAAGCACCGCACTTCCCACGTTTTCTCTTTTATTCTAAAGGGTGTGTGTGTTGCAGCGTTAAACTAAAAAAGGTTTGTGTAGGTGAAGAGTGCCAGGGGAGAAGCATTGATGCATAACAAAGTTTCAATTAAAAAATTTTGTTTCTAGGCCTGCTCTTAAAAAAAATTAAAATTTAATTTTGTATAGTTCTTATCTCCATGGGAAAGTGGAACAGAATTCTTCCTCCTAAGCCATGTTTATCATAAAATACTAAAAAGCGGGGAAAAAGTGGGTGTCCCCCCTTTTAATTTTACTTTCTAAAAAGTTAAAAAAAAACTTTTTTTTCTTTTTAAACCTCTTGGTGGGATACAGCCCGGGTTTTTTGAAAAAAATACAGTATAAATGGCTACCTACTTTTTTATCCATACCTCACTTATTTAAATTTTTTCCTGGGGAAAACCTGATTAACCAAACTGTGTATTATTTGGATCAGTGGCCACCAACAGCAATAGCCAAGTTGAAAATGCCATCAAAAGGGCCTAATTCTAGGCAAGGCTGCAAAAGGGGAAAACTCTGGAAATAGTCCATGTATATCATGGTGGTTCTCTGCAGGTATCCCTCTCAAACCAGTTATCATAAGAAAAGACATCTCAGAATCATCACCAACTCAGATTTTAGACAACACACTATATATTAGACCCCAAACCTACTAACTAATAATCCATACATACTACTGTTTACTGCATATCTTCAGAACATTACACTGTAATGCTGATGCTAACCCGAGACATTTCCCAGGAAAACAATAACACAACATGCAGGCATCACACTAAGAATAAAAAACCAATATTCCTGTGTTCCCCTGAAATCTCAGAAAATTAGAAAAAAAAAGGATGAAAAATATGGAATAACTTGCTAGAGGCACTTAAGACTACACTTTAATGAATTCCAAAAAAATTTGAAAAAAAAATTGTGCAACATACTGTATTTCTCTGAAACTGCTTTAAAGTATCTTTTGCAGATCCCCCTTCCCCCCCGTCATATTTCCCAAATTTTTTACACTGGTGCTTTTGCTCAGGATGACTAGTAGGACAAAGTTTTACTCTTGCATTATAATCTTTCCCCGAGTTGTGACCTGTAAAATCCTGCAGTTCTGTAACTCCTTAAACGGGATAAACTTATACAGTGCTTCCAAGTTATAAATTAAAGTTGCTGTATGGCCCTTACAGGTGCAGTCTCCTTAAAAAATAATATTAATGTAAATCATATGTTTCTGGATTTCTTAAAATTTAATCATATCTAGAACCATTATTAAATCTTTATTTTTTTTTTTAATTCTCTTGAAATTCTTTTTAGTTGTAATTTAAAATTTTTAAATTTGGTGTCTCACTAAATGCTTAATTTCACAAAAATTTGTATTGCAATATTATGTAATTTTGTACTATGTATGTACATTTATATTATTCTTCTTTCAACACGTGGCCGTTTCCCCCCGAGGCGGGGGCCCCAAAAGGAAAAACAAAAGTTTCTCCTTTACATTTATAAAAAACAGGAGAAGAGGTTACTGCCCCTTCCCCCGGCATTTTAGTGCCTTTTACGCCCCCACACGGAGGAAGAATTCTTTCCCTTCCCCATAAAAAAGGAAATAAGAACAAGAACTAGTAAGAAAATATAAGAAAACCCAGGGGGGTGTGTATATATTTTTTACATGAATGTGTAGTGTGACCTAAGGTGTAAGTAGAAGTACAAGATTTTGAAATCTTGATTTTATAGACAAAAAAAAGACAACAATCCTACCATCATTAAAACAATTAATTTTCGTTTTCCCTCACTTGGCAGGATGGTGTACCCCCCTGGGCGGTTGCTTCTCCAACCTACTACCTAGGACATTTATATACATCTGCCCAATTTTTTTATTTTTTTGTACTATATTAACTTTTTCCCAAAAGAAAAATGATATGCATGCTCTAGTGTTTGCTTGTGGAAAACATACGCTGTTGTGCCTTTGGCTCTACCTTTCCTTTGGGGAAATATGGTTAATATTATCAAAAATTTTAGGCACAAAACAGAGGGGGAGACTTTCTTGGGTAATATTTTTTTGGGGTTGAAATCCCCATGCAGTACATTTAAAAATTTCTTTTTGAAAAACATATCATAGTGAGGCTTTTCCCTTTAAACCCTGTTTTCTTTTTTGTATTTTTTTATTCATTTTTGAAACCTTTTGAAGTAAAATCTGTGTTTATGCCCTGACCACTATTTTTAGTGTTTGTATCAGACACTTCTTTGGCACACTACTATTCACCCTTCCTTTGTAAAAATGATACATGTCCCCTGAGAATTTATCTTTTTGGGCCTTTCTATTTGGGCTTCCCTCCGGGGTCGGGGTTTTAAATACATTCTCTTTGCCCACAGACCTTGTTCATTGTTCTAGCTAAACCTCTGGTACTTATACCCCCAAAAGTTTTTTGATAATATTTGTCTCACATCCCTTAAACACTCTTTTCAGACACACTTTTCTGTAAAAGGGGCTAGATGTACATATCCTCAGTTTTTTTTTTTTCCTCTCCATCAGTGCCATCTGCTTTTTTATCTTTTAATGATTTTTTCTGTTTACTTTTCAATGGGTTTCCCACCCCCTAGCCTTGAGCCGGCAAAAATTCTAGTAAATTCCCGGGGAAGTCATAGGCGGGTGCATTGACAGAATGTTCTTTTTGTTGAATTTTGGACAAGTACTGTTTTTTTTTTCAACAAGTGGCCGTCTCCCCCCGGGGCAGGGTAAAAAAGAAAACCCCCAAAAAAAATATTTTCATCATCATTCAACACTTTCACCACATTAAACATAATCACTGTCTTTGGGGTCAATCGACGCTGAAATAGTCCCTCCCAGCTGTCACTATCCCGACCCCCCCTTTTAAAAGTGCAGGCATTGTACTTCCCTTTTCCCAGGACTCAATCCAAAATCAATTAACGGTTTTCCCTGAATCCCTTCAAAAATGTTACCCTGCTCACACTCCAACAGATCGTCATGCCCCAAAAACCATTGTCTCCTTCCCCTTCTAACACACTCACACATCTTGGAAATCAAACCCTGCCCACAAAACAACCTTTCCCCCTCCCCCCCAGCCTTTTCTAGGACTACCCCTACCCCCCTTCCTTCCCCTACAGATTTATACGCTCTCCAAGTCATTCTACTTTGATCCATTCTCTACAGGGACCAAACCACCTCAACAACCCCTCTTCAGCCCTCTGACAAATCCCCAGTAACTCCACACCTCCAAATTTTCCCAAATTCCGAATTTTCTGCATAATATTTACACCACACTTGCCCTTAGACATGACATCTCCACTGCCTCCAGCCTCCTCCTGCATATTGACAATATTCTGGTGAGTCAGTGAAATTTCAGCACTCATCCCTAATATTCACAACATGTACCCATCTTCAATTTCAACCCTTTGGGCACAAGGAATTTTCATCCGGCCATCCTTTCAGAAATTGTTCAATTTTAATCCTGTCTTCACTAGAAATATGAAATTACCTTTTATGTTGGTCCTTTCGTGAAGTAGGTGTCTGCTGGTGTTATCTCTGGTTTTAGCCCCACAGACATGCCTCAGGGGTCCTTCTCGGATCCCTTCTGTTTAATATATTCTGTTTCAAACCTGAGGTCCTATCCTGGACACCCCCTTTTGTGTATGCAGATGGCACTGGTGGAAGTGTGGACACACTTCCCTTAGCTCAATTCAAAGTTGGAGGTGCTCACAAGTGTGCCTCTTGGGCAACAGAATGGGGCTTTTAGTCAGTGTGGCTAATTCTTCCTCATGCTTTTTACTGGATGTCATATTCCCTTTGGTTTCTCTCAGCCCCCTCCTCTTCTATTGGTCATATCCACATGTGTGTGTCATATGATGCACTTTGTCTAAGGGGAAAGGGCAAGTCTTGCCTTGTGTCTGTCTTGTGCTTGTCGAGTCAAGCTTGTACAACGTGTTTCTGGCATAACATGGGAGCTAATCATGACTACCACCTCCATTTTTTATAAGGCAGCTGTTTAGTAAACTCAAATATGCTGTCTAGGTGTAAACTCTTGTGTTTTTTGCCCCTACACCATCATGATGTCCTCCCGAATGTAGCTTTGTGTGTCTGGGAGCTTTTCTTCGCCCCAACTGAGCACTTGCTGAGACAAGTGTCTCCTAGTTGGTAGCATAGTGGGCATGAGGCTGTCTTCAGCATCATCTCTCATTGTCCTGGGTGACCTCCTCTTACGTTTTTTCCCGTGGGCTCTTCTTTTCCTCCCCACCTGGCACATTTTCTCAGGCCCATTGCTTCCTTTCTCTCCCTACCCCTTTTCTGGCCCCTTTCCCCTGCACTCCCCTGCCTTTTTACCTTATTTGGAGGGTCGCATGCTTCTTGACATTGCTTGTGCACGGACTTGGGAACAATACCAGACATCGCTGTCGTCTTTGAGCATTTGTCTCACTACTTATGGTTCCTCTTACCACTGATGGCTCTTAAATTTCCTCTCCATCCTCCACTGCCTCTGCTGATTTCTGGGCCTTTGCCTCTGTCAAACCTATCTACTGCATCCATCCCACTGTTCTTGCAACTGCCCCAGGTTGGAGAATCAATCTCCAATGGGCCCCTTGTCTTCCTTGCCCATTCACTTCCAGCCATCACTCATCTTCCTCTTAACCAGGAAAATGTTTGCATGTGGAGGGAAATCAGTCATCAGTGGAAGGGTAGCCTGACCATCTCCTTTCACTCCTTTGCATTGGTCCTTTGAGGAGTCCCTGTCCTTGAGTGCAGCACCATTCCAAGGCACTTGATGTGGCTCTGATGTGTGATCATATGGGCCACTCAGACACAAGGCCCATCTCCATATGGTTACCTTTTCCTGCCTGTAGGTGGTTGAGCATTTACTTTCTCTGCCCTGGTCCCATTCTGCTTGCACTTATCTCTCGAGTTCCTTTGCCATTTGGAAGCAAGTCACCTGTCATTATGTCTTCTGGATGGGGCTGACTATGATCCTCCTATGATTGTCTTTCACCTACACCTTCCTCAGTGCTTGGAGAGCCTTAGTGGTGCTTACACTCTGCTGGCTCCTTGCCTACATCTCTGACCGGGATCCTCTGGACTTATTCCATCTCGTATAGGGGGCTCCCTTGCCCCTGCTGTTTTTCCATGTAGGAGAACTCACTAATCCCCAGGAGGTAGGGCTCACTACAACAATAACAATATTCTACAATGTTCCATGAACTAAGAACTTAACTAACAACTTAATTCTGTTCACAAGTAATTCACACTTTGAGAAGAAACTTAAGATAATAGTTTGGTCCATCTTTACTATTATCATGTAGCAGCTGAGCAAGAAAAGCAGAGAAGACCATAAGACAGGACAGAAAGGAGGGAGAGGGAAGATGTTAGTAATTGCGGTAGTAGACGTAGCAGTGATGGAAGTAGTAGAAAAAGTAATAGAATTAGCAGTAATGGTAGTTGAAGAAATAGTAGCAATAGTAATAAGAGTGAATTACAGTATATGTCAAGGTGGTGGGGACTGTTAACCACACTCAACCTGCATTGGAACTCCTTGTTCAACCTGTACATACCATTTTATCACATCTTCAATGGAGCTGCAGCTGTTGCCTGTGTTTCCACTTTCAGAGTGTAATTTAACTTCTGATGCTGTTCAGGCTTATGACTACCCCATGGATTTTCTCTAAACTTTGTTTCTCTCTAGTGGGGCATTTATGGACTGTTGGCCTATCCCTGTTCATTTCTCTCTGCTGCATTCTGGTGCTGGACTTTACTTTCAACATCCACTACCTTATTTGTGATTTTCCAGATATTTTGGACTACAGGATTCCTCATCCATCTAGGAAAATCCAGTCACATTCCATGTCAGTCTTTCACTTAGTTGTGCATAAGTTGATTTCATTAATATGAATTCTCCCTTCACAACAAATCTACCAGCACATCTTCCTCGGGTTGGAAAGCTGCTCTGACACTCTCCAACACATTCTTGAGGGTCAGTGCATCCTCATCCAATCACCTTTCACTTGTTCTGCATTGTATGACCCTTCTGGGTTTAGTGCTTAGTTATGATTATAATAATTCACTTGTTCTGGTGGGAATTGAAAGTTTTGCTCATCACATTAATACAGTGGTACCTCGAGTTACGATATTTTTCGTTGAGAATGCTGTTCAAGTGCCATTACCAAACGAATTTATCCCCATAAGGAATAATGTAAAATAGACTAGTCCTTTTACACCCCCAAAAATATACCTACAAAAGCATTTAAAAAAATAAACTTACATAAAAGGGCGATTTTGGGGACCATTGTAACTCGAGGTACCACTGTACTTTGTCACTTAGAACTTGATGGCGGTCTCCTTGAACAATAGCCCTGAATTCACTCAGTTTCTTTTAAAAGTTTCCCATATTTCTTGTGGATGGAATCTTTTTGCCATCCAGGCACCCTTCTGCCAACTCCACTCTTCCACTGTGCTTAAATGGCACTGATTTTTTTGTGAGGTGAAACAAATTTTACCTCCTACCTGTTTTTCTCCTGGGATGACTGAACAACTCGACAATTCACTTGGCTTGGTATCTTGCATAGAGGTCCTTACCTAAGACATCTCTTGGGTTCCCCATGGATCATGAGTGGACTCAGGATGTTGATCTCTTTCCCACTTGAGAAATTACCAAGATTCTAGTCTTTGTCACTTCTGTGGTGGCCCAGTTTCCACTCACTACTAACATGTTGCTTTTGAACTGAACAGCATTCTTCATATCTCCTCTGGCTCCTCAGATATAGTGACCCTCAGTTCTGGGTAAAATTCACTTACATTCTCAATGCTTCACAGGAACCATCTTTGGTTCTTGCCCATGTGGAATATGGCAAATACTGATATACAGTGGTCCTCGACTATCAGTCATAATCTGTTCCAGGAGCTAGACCTTAACACGAATTACTGAAACTTTATTTCCCATAAGAAATAATATAAATACATTTCATCCGTTCCACCCAAAAATATTCACCAAAAAATAATTTTTTTAAAGAATAAATACTATAATTTTACATACACAAAACAATTATAAACTAATACTGTAAATTTATAATTAAACATTTAAATTAACATTTACTTACCTTTATTGAAGAGAGTTGCTGGCATCTGGAAAATAGGGAGGACAGGGGGGAGGGGTTAGTGCTTGGAAGGGGAATCCCCCTCCATAAGGACTTCAGGTAACAAGTCCTTATCTGGGTTACTTCCCTCTTTTTCTTTAATGCCACTAGGACCAGCTTGAGAGTCACTGGACCCCTCCTCGAAAAATAACTCTCAAGAGTGCTCTGTTTCTGGCGCCTCTTTAACATTTTCCTGTAGTGCAACATGGCTCTGTCACTGAACTAGTTGCAGAGATGGCTTATTTCACCTTGATCAGGGTGAAATTGTTCAACAAAACTTTGCACATCGTTCCACTTGGAACAAATTTCCTTAATCCGTGAAGAAGGCACCTCACCCTGTCCATCCTCCTCCTGTGAATCAATTTCCCTAAATGTCGTCTGATGCTGTTCCTGATGAAGCTCTTTCAGGTCTTCAGTGGTTAGGTCTACCCTGTGGTCCTCCACCAACTCTTCCACATCCTCACCACTCACCTCAACCCCAGGGACTTGCCCAATTCCACAATAGAGTCCACAACAGGCACAGAGTCGTCAGGGTCAGCCTCAAATCCTTCAAAATCCCTCTTTTCAACACAATCCGGCCACAGTGGTCTCCAAGCAGAGTTCAAAGTCCTGGAAGTCACTCCCTTCCAAGAATTACCTATAAGGCCTATGCAATGGACGATATTGAAGTGATCTTTCCCGAACTCTCTTAGGGTCAACTCAGTGTCCGAGATCACTTGAAAGCACTTCTCGAACACTTCTTTTGTGTAGAGTTTTTTGAAGTTACAAATGACCTGCTGGTCCATGGGCTGGATGAGAGGAGTGGTGTTAGGAGGCAAGAACTTCACTGTGATGAAACTGAACTCATCAGACAAATAGTCTCCCAAGCTGTGAGGATGAGCAGGAGCATTGTCCAGTAGCAGAAGGCACTTGAGTGGCAATTTCTTTTCCAGGAGGTATTTCTTCACACTAGGGCCAAACACTCCAGTGAACCATTCTACGAAAATGTCCTAGTGACCCATGCCTTGGTGTTAGCCTTCAATACACACAACTTATTCTTGTTAACATTGTGTTTCTTGAAGGCTCTGGGATTTTCTGAGTGATACACCAGTAAAGGCTTCACTTTAAAATCACCACTGGCATTAGCACACAACATGAGAGTTAGCCTGTCTTTCATAGGCTTGTGTCCTGGCAGTGTTTTTTCCTCCTGAGTAATGAAGGTCCTGTTGGGCATTTTCTTCCAAAACAGGCCTGTTTCATCACAATTAAACACTTGTTGGGGTTTGAATTTTTCAGTGTCTACGAACTCCTGGAATTCCTGCACAAATTTTTCAGCTGCACATTTGTCTGAGCTGGCTGCCTCACCATGCCTCACAACACTGTATGCCACTACGTTTCTTAACCCTTTCGGGGGTTATTGGCGTACTAGTCGGCTTACGCGCTGGGGTTATTGACGTACTAGTACGCATAAATTCTAGCGCCTTCAAATTAGCGCGAAATGGCTGGTAGGCCTAGTGGTGAGAGAATGGGTCTGCGTGGTCAGTGTGCGCAGTAGGAAAAAAATCGGGGAGCCAGTGGTGCATTGTGGGAACGCCATGTTAGTACACATTTTCACCATGCCTGGCGGTAAGAAACTCCTCACTCCTCGGCGGAGTGGGACTCTTTTGTTCCCCAGTGACAGTTCTAACACCGATGGGAGTGTCAGTGGTGATGAGTTTCAAGGTTTTGAGGCAGTTGTGACCGAAACTAATGACCATAATACCGGTAATATTGAGGAAAACCCAGAGCGACCCCCAGCCCTCCACCTCCGGTGCTGTGGCATCTTGTTCACACTCAATTGTACCAGAACGAAAGGGAAACTGTTATTTACTCATATTCCAGACTCATGTGAGCAATGGTGATGATAGTGATAGTGAATATGAACTCCAAGCTCTTCAAAACAGTTCCAGTAGCGAGAGTGGTGTGGAATATTCTCCAGTGAAGCGTCAGTATATCTGACAGGGATATGCGCTCTGGTAGCGTGCCATATGCTGTTCCAAGGGGAAGGAGTACATCTCGGAGGACATCCCGTGGGGTACAACAGGAAGTGATAGTGAAAATGACAATGATAGTGTTGCAATTGGAATGAGAAATGGCAAGCATCTGTTAGTGGTAGTGGTGGTGGTGCCAGGCGCGAGGCACCAGCAGTGGACCATGTTGGCACCGGCCGCTGAGTCAGCTCAGCTACAACAAAGGCAACCCCCACCCACCCACCAACCCCACAACCACAACCTCCACTTCCCCCAACCCCCACACCACAACCTCCCTTCCACAACCCCACAACCACAACCTCCACTTCCACAACCCCCCCAACCACCTGTAAATATCCAGTACCCACCAGCAGACCGCACCTGGGATTGGCAAGAAGCTGACAATTTTATTCCCAGTCCCCATCAGTTTGATGAAAGTCAATGTGGAATACGCCCATCTTGTCCACTTGGGAACAATGCCAGTGAACTGGAATGCTTGAATTATTCTTTGATGAACCTCTGATGGATATTATTGTCAGGGAAAGCAACAGATACTACGAGTACACCATGGCAAACACAATACTTTCACCAACATCACGCCTCAACAGGTGGAAAGAGGCAACTGTGGCTGAGATGTACTTGTTCTTTGCCACAATAATGCTTATGCCTCATGTTTATAAGCACAGTGTCAAATCATACTGGTCGACAGACCGCCTGTTACAACACTAGGTTTCAGTGATATAATATCAGTGAATCGATTTGTGCTACTGCTGAGGATGCTACACTTTTCAGACAAAACCACCCTGACAGAACGATAGGTTATATAAGATTAGAAATGTGTTTCTGTATCTGAAGAGAAATTCAATATGCATTTTATCCCTTCAGGAAGCTTGTTATTGAGTCACTGATTCTGTTCAAAGGTAGACTGTCGTTCAAGCAGTATATACCAAGCAAGAGGAAACGCTTTGGTATAAAGTTGTTTGTGCTTTGTGATTGCTCCAGTGGTATTGTATTGGATATTATTGTGTACACCGGAAGTTATACATTGCAAGATACCAGGAGGTTATTGGGTATCTCTGGTGATGTGGTTAGAACAATGATGGAACCATATCTTGGCAAGGGGCATATATTATATACTGATAACTGGTACACAAGCCCCTCCCTCAGTGATTTTTGCGAGTGAACTTGACAGATGTGTGCGGTACAGTGCGTGCAAATCGTAAGCATATGCCAAGGTTCAATGCTGGCACTCGTAGAGGTCAGGTGCAAGCGTTTGCTACCAATGACATCATGGCATTTCGGTGGCATGACAAACGAGATGTCACACTGTTGTCATCTATTCACCCTAACGAAATGACAGACACTGGCAGGGTGAGTAGAGAGCCGATGAACCCATTCTAAAACCTGCAGCTGTGATTGACTACACTCTCAATATGCGATTAGTGGACAAATGTGACATGCAGATTGGGTTTGCTGATTGTGTTCGCAAGAGTTACAAGTGGTACATAAAACTCTTTTTTCACATTCTGGACATTACCATGCTCAATGCTTATAATATCTATAAGTTGAAGACCACAAACAAACCACCATATGGCGAATTTTGTTTGTCTATCATCAGACAAATAATATTCAAGTACCAAGGAGCAACACCTGCAATAGAAACACGTCCAACACCAAGTCATCAACACCTACCCTCCCGTCTGAGGCTTGGTGGTGAACACTTCCTAACAAAACTGCCTGCTACTGCTTGCAAGAAAAAGGCTCAGAAGAGGTGTTTTGTCTGTGCACATACAAAAAAACGCCCACAACAACGCAAAGACACTCGTTTTATGTGTGTGGAATGTGAAACACCACTGTGCATGGAACCATGTTTCAGAGACTTCCACAGGCTGCAGAACTTCTAGAAACATGTCCAGTGACTCTATGTATGTATATATATGATTGAACAATATAAATAACTAATATTTGTTATTGTAAAAATTTGTAAATACATTGTGTAAACAAATTAGTGAAAGAAACTTCATGTGAATATTGTGTAATAAATAGTGAGTGAATATTTGAAAAACAGCACTTATATTGGTCTCACAGGCCATAAAAGTTATTTGCAACAAAAAAAAAATTCGATCAGAAAACAAGTCCAAGAAAGAAAAAAAATATTACCGGGTGACCGGCAGTCGGCGATGTTGCCGACACCAGTTCCATTTTCGTCAAATTCAAATCTCTATATCTCGATGAGTATTGATCGAAAAATGTATTTTTAGCCTATTAGATTTAGAAAAAAAAACTATCATTTCATAAGAAAAATAATTTTTTTTTTTGAAATTCATGGACCCTGAGACGAGATTCGGAGACCCCTTGGACCCTGAAAGGGTTAAACCTCTCAAATCAGCCTTTGCTGGCTTTAAAATCACTCGCCTCAGCACTGGTTGCAGGCATTGTCTTGACAAGATCTCGTGCAACTGCCTTGCCTTTTCACAAATTATCGCCGTGGAAATACTATCACCCGCTATCTGTTTTTCATTGATCCACACCCCGAACAACTTCTCAACCTCATCCACTGTTTTCGATCTATTTTTCGTTAACATATCAACCCCTTTTGCAACATTAGCTTCCTTGATTTCTTTTCTCTTTGCCAGGATAGAGGTGATAGTAGATGTGTTTTTTTTGTACATCCTGGCAAGCTCACTCACATGTAGGCCACTCTCATATTTTTTTACAATCTCCTTCTTCACTTCGATGGTGTTCCTCACTTTCTTTACCACAGGGGTGCCACTAGGAAGCTTCTTTGGACCCATGGTGACTTATTTCACAGTGACAATCACTAAACCACCAATAAACACAACAAATGTATTGTGAATGTTTGAAAGAGCACACTGGGTAATGTTCTCTCAATGGTAAATAAACGCTAGACTGGCGTCCTGCGAGCGCGCAAGCGCGGGCAGGCGAACAGGTCTGGTACGGACCAATAAGCGAGGGAATGACCGATACATAAGGAAACATTGACTGAAAAAGCCACTGAAACACGAAATCACCGATATACGGAATCACGAAACACGAGGAATCACTGTACAGTGGACCCCGAGTTTCGTAAAACTTACTCCTGAAGTCTGCTCAGTGCCATTACGAGCAATTTACTCCCTTAAGGAAAAATTTCACGTAGGTTAGTCTATTTCAGACCCCCAAAATACACTTCCACAGAACTTACAAAATTATACTTACATAATTGCACGATTTCGGGGTATTCGTTAACCGAGGGTCCACTGTACTAATGTTGCCCGACACACTTTTACTCGCATGGCCAGGAAATCCACCTGTGTCACCAGCAGGTGGATTTCCACATGCAACAAACTCTTAATAATGGACAGGCTCAGGAAGCTTTGACTTGATGCTTCACACTACTAATTTCAGAGTTTCTTCTGAGGTTTCAGGTTTCTTGCCTAAGGAAATGAGATTTGTGTATAAACCACTTGGGCTTCCACACAATGTCGGTTGGAGGTTGTATGGACAGCATCCTTGCTTTACTTGCATGTGGTGAATATTCTTTTCATGTTCGCACTGTTGTGTTTAACCAAAAGGGCTTTTCTCTGTGCCTGTACGAGATCCTCTGCTTGCATTGACACCTCTGTGTCTGTCTATTTTGTTATAAATAGCCCATAACACAAGTAGAGTTTTTTAGTGCTCTGTACTCTCAGTATTCTCTTATACTTCAGCTGCTGCCACCGTAAATACGTATGGGTACTGTTGATGAGATTCTTGATGTTCATGGCATCTGCACACTGAATATGATGATCTGGCGTATATACTTCTATATGAATGGGGCAGTGGTCCTAAGCAGCGTCTGAAACTGATCATTAATCAAGCTCTAGAGTATATTTTTACCTAATTATATGATTATGAACAGTTACAATGCTGTATAGTATCTTTAAGGTAGATACAGTATATTCAAAATTTTATATCCATATTTACATCGATGAGCCTAAGTCTACATGCACATAAGATATGTAAACAGTTCTTACTGGGCAAAAAAAAAAAAAGTGGTTCAAGAGTGTATTACAGGTGTTAGTCTATGTATAGAGGAAGCTGTTAATATTGTGCTTCATCGAACCTAAACATGTGTGTAGATTTTCATACTTTACAATATTTCAATTTTTTTTTTTTTTTGTCTTTTTTTTAGCTCCAATTTTCTAGTAAAGATGTGTGAGCAGTCCATGTTGCATGCCTTTCATGTGCACTCTCGTAATGACATAGTTTTAATTAGTAAATTAAATCTGTTTTGCCACTTTTATCATTTTTAACTTTATTCAGGAAAAGTTTTGTAAATGGTGCTATAATCAGCTTTGTTAGTTGAGAGATTAATAACTTAAAGTGGTAGCGTTGGAAGTAGCATTCACATCTCATTATATTACTGTACGTGGTTCTGCACAAGTGGAATAAAAGCATAAGAATGAGTGGAGCACTGCAGTAGGCATGCTGGTCCATGCTAGGCATGTTATACTTTCACCCAACCATTACCACTTTGGTTTGTCTGTAATTTTTTATTCTTTCATCCAGTATCAGTGAAGTATTTGTGAGTCCCGAAAAATTTATCACTCGATTAAGATTAGGATGAAGTTCATCGTACATTCTTGACTGATCTCATTCCATGTGGGAAAGGCAGAGATACTGTAATTAATTCTGATGTGTTTCTGAGAAACATTGTACACAAGAAGTCCAAGAATATTGAACTATAACCATTATGGAGGCATGGACATTCAACTGGTTTGTGTAAACGGGTTAGATAGGAGTGAGTGGAGATGAGTGGTTTTTATGATATAGCGTTGCTCTTCAAATGTGAGCAAGTTAACATTTATGAAAGGATTCAGGGGAAACTGGTTAGTGATTGAGTTATTGATGGTGAAAGTGTTTCTTCGTTTTCAGGTCACTCCACCTTGGTGGGAGATGGCAAGTGTGTTAACTAATAAGTCACTAAGCAAAAGTTGTACCCATTACAGCAAAATACCACAAATGACTTATTTTGTGACCCAGATACAATCTTTCAAAAAGCTGTACATTCATGCATGTGCATGAGCTCATGGATGTAAAAAAAATTTCAATGAAGTGGCCATATCCCACTGTGGTAGGGTGACCCAAAAAGAAAAATGAAAGTATTTTTCCTTTTTAAATTTAGTATTTTATACAGGAGAAGGGGTTACTGGCCACTTGCTCCCGGCATTTTAGTTGCCTCTTATGACACGCATGGCTTACTGAGGAATTCTGTTCCACTTCCCCATGGAGATAAGAGGAAATAAGCAAGAACAAGAGCTAGTAAGAAAATAGAAGAAAACCCAGAGGGGTGTGTATGTATATATGCTTGCATATGCATGTATGTATAGTGTGACCTAAGTGTAAGTAGAAGTAGCAAGACGTATCTGAAATCTTGCATGTTTATGAGACAGAAAAAAGACATCAGCAATCCTACCATCATGTAAAACAATTACAGGCTTCCATTTCACACTCACTTGGCAGGTCGGTAGAACCTCCCTGGGCGGTTGCTGTCTACCAACCTACTACCTAGGATGTATGTAAATATGGATATAAAATTTTGAATACAGACTCTCCGTTTGAATACAGGTTTCGTTCCTAAGAGTAGGTCAGTAAACGAATTGGTTGTTAAGCGAGGAGCATACTGGTAGTGCGTTTGTGTCAACCATCTTTAGATATTGTTTTAATGTTGCCTTTGCACCATCTATAAAATTTCTGGTGTATTTTTAAATGTTTATGCAGTAATGTACTGCATACTGTAATAAACAGAATAGAGGAAATCAGCTCTAATGCACGTTTAGGTTTGCATACTGGGTGGAGAGCTGGTTGTAAGTCAGAGTGGTCGGTAAATGAGTATGTCGCTAGGCGAGGAGAGCCTGTATATTGTATCTACCTTAAAGACATGCATCATTGTAACAGTTCATAATCATATAATTAGGTAAAAATACACACCATTAGCTTGATTAATGCTCAGTTATTTGTTCGACAGAAGTATTTGTGTTGATTAAAAACCCAAAAACCAATGATTAAAAATTGCATTTTTTGGGACACTGCAAATGCGGGAACTTTAAGTATTTTACTGTCAGAATGTATGATTACATGAACAGTTTAACGTTTTAAACTCAAATTTTTAACTTCTTTTTTTTTACATGACAAAAAAAAAAAACTCGGGGAACAGGTAGAATTTTGAACCAATGGCGGGTCCGTTTTGAAGTTAGCGGGCCCAATGTGTTAACTGTATCGTGCTAACTTTTATGATTTGTCCAGCTACATATATTTCTATACATTGGGAAGGAGAAGATCCCGGTGTAATCACAAATGCGGGGTTTTTCCAGACAAGTCTGGGTGCAATATGGCTGGGGTTCTGGTTAGCCCCTTAAAAAGTTATTATAAGCAACTCAAAAAAATTGCAAGAACAAGAGAAACACACTAGGTTTGCAGAGAACCCTTTTTATTATGATGTTTTTAAAGAAATATTATCAAATGAAAAAACTAGCAGATACACCCTGAGGTCAGGCTAAAAAGAGATCAAAGGTTGAGGTCTGGGAAAAGGCTTTAAAAGAGTAAGCATTTTATGTGCCATTGTACTGAGTGCTGGTGGATGGGGAGAGGGGGAAAACCCCCAAATGGAATTTTTTTGTTTCCCGTCCCTCTCCTAATGACCTCTTTTTTTACCTATTCCAAGCCTGGGAATCAGTGCTCTTATGCATTGTAAAGCAGGGAATTGGTGTTTTTTTGCATACTTGATAATGTCTAGTTTAAAAAATTTTAAAAAAGGGTTTTCCCTTTACAAAGTGTCTTTCTGGTTACCTGTTGACTTTTTCCCATCATTTATCCATTTGTTTACAGTCATTTTAATTCGTATAGTACTGAAATAATTGAAAATCATTCTATACTGTATGTCCATCTAGTACACAATAATTTGATGCCCATATTTTAAGAATAATTTAATAATCATCTACCTCTGAAGATTCATTTTTTAAATTTTAAAGGGGATTACCTTCCCCAGGGAAACTAAGATCTGACATTGAAGACTAGCCTTGCATTTGCATCTTTTCTGACATTTCTTCTTTTACCCCCAGATTAGTTCAAAGCATTTCTTGAAAGGGGGCGGTAGTGCCGTCCAGATGGGTTTATGAGGCTCATCATTAGGGGTCCAGCCCAGTCTGTTAAAAATATTCAAGCCTCTAAATTAGTGGGTTTGCTTAGGGAAAATGATGCTTGGAGCTGGGACACTTGACTTGTTTTTGATTTGTAGAACTAGAATGGGTTTAGCGCAGTAATTCAGCAAGTGGAGAAGGGACTTTCTACTATCTTTCAACCTGACCCTTTGTCCACACTAGCAAATATTTCCTGTATACAGTATCCCTTTTTTTGAAAAGGCCCTTGTGGGTTTTTTTTAATGTAGGGACCCCCCGGGGGGTGCCCCCCATCTGTCTTAACATCCCGGTACCTGCAGATTTTAAAATTTACAGGTGTAGCAAAATTTGCCCATGCATATCACCCAGCCTGGAAGTTGAAACCCATTAATAAGTCACAAAAATTGGGGAAAAAATTCTCCCAAAAAAAAAACATTTGGAAGGAAACCTTTTATGTCTTGGTTCCATCCTGGACTATTGTCACAATGGTCCAAAAAGGGGAACCCAAACATTTCATAACGTTTTTTCCCAAAGTGGGTTTTTTTTTTACCACTGAGCTACAAGATAAAGCTGCCACAATACATAAGAAAATTTTTTTTTTTAAAAGTTTAAATATTACTACAGTAACAAGTACAGGTTTTCTTTTTCATGGGTTTTCTTTGTATAAAGAAAACTCCATGTTAAGCAGAAAATTTTGGGAAAACAATTTTTTCCCCCGGATCGACCCACACAAGTAAACTCCCGTACCCCTTTCTGTTAGGTGGGGACAGCAGGTGTCATAAGAAAACCGTCCATTCTTTCCACCCTGGGATCGAACCTCAGCCCTCAGTGGGGGGCTGAGTGTGCTCCCAAACCCCCAGCTACAGGACACTATGTAGAATTTACCTGTCATCATTTGTTTATAAGAAAGGATCAACAATTTTCCCAGAGCCAACATTTTTAAATGACCCTTTTTCCCTCCCATGGCAAAAGGGGAAAAACATCCCGGGATATTAACCTGTTATCTACCCTATGTTATAGGGTGAAAAATCTCACGGGATATTAATGTTTTTGGTGGGATACCCAGTTTTTTTTGACATTGATTCGAAAATAACAATATCAATGCACTGCTAAAATATAGTTATCCACAACATTGGTCATTAAATTAATCAAAAGTAAACATTTTTCAATATATAAGTGTCAAAAAGACTGCTTCAGGAAAAAAAAATGTAACCACTTTCCTTATATGGACAGTGTTTTAATTCAAATTGTCATTGAACATATAACTTACTGTCTGGATACAGTAATATTTTAAATTTAAATGAGAAATTGTCAATTTCAATTTTTATGAATATTGTTGATATTATTTTCTATGGAATTTTGGTATAGATGTCAACAGGTGAGTGATTTTCACATTTTTGCTATTTTGGGCCGGGTGCCATTTTCATAATTTTATACAGTACCTATTTGGGTTATTTGATGTATATACTGGGAGTCACTTGTTGGGGACATTATTTGTTTTTTTGTTTGTATATATAGGAATTAAGTCTTCCAGTTGAATTATTTATTTTGGATTATTAAACATCTGATGCTATTGAGTTGTTTTTGTTTGTTTTAAAGTATAAAAATTTTACTTTTTGATTCTGTTTTTTGTAACCTATTTACAGAAAGGAGGGAAATTGGTGTGGCGTTATTCCCCTTTTAAGTACTCTTCTCTTGTCCTGTGTTGTCTTTGTCTTGGTTACAACTCTCGCTTGATCAATTTAAGGTATTAATGTGAAATATTAAAAAATTTGGGATGTTAAAAGATAACTGACGGAGCAATTTGTCTTCAGTATGTATGTGTTAAAACCCATTTTGTTTTAAAGGTTTACATTAATGTACAATGAAGTTTCTTTGTTTCATTTTTTAAAATCGTTTTTAAAGGACAACTCCTGGCGGGCCCCCTTTACAGCGCTTTTTCTTTTGGGGTTTCCCAAAGCAGCAGTTTTCAATTATACCCATTCCTCATTTATTCAGACTTCCTTCAATAAATATATTCACCACTCAATTTAACTAAGGACAAAAAAATTTTAAGGTAATAATTTTTGTACCATATCGTATGCATTTTTTTGGCTAGCCATTGCTCATTTAAAATATGATAGTGTAAACATGTTATTAGACTTTTATACTATATACATTTGAAAGTTAAAAGGCTATGTTTCACTATACAGCTATATTGCTTTAAACAGTGTCAGAACCTAAACTGCTGTATAAGCGGGCCCCTCCGTACCGGGAAACCAGCTTGATGGGGGCCTTCCTCTATACTGCTTATATATTTTTAATTCTTTTTTTGTAAATTGATTCAGTAGATGACAATGATTATTTATTCCCTAGTCAGTTTTCCTTTTAGTGCACCAGTTTTGTAAATGTTTATTTTTATAAGCCTAAAATTTGGGATATTGTGGAAAAAAGGGAATGGTTGCCATGTCCTGCAAGTCATGTCATCTTCTGTTTTCTGCACTGGTGTGTTTTGTCTACCAAGTATTCTTTTTTTTTGGGGCATTGAAGTTTATAAGTAACAAAACACAGTTGAATGCTCCTACATGTCAATCTGAAATTTGATCAGTGATGTTTGTATAATTTTTTTTGAGTAACCCCTTTAGGAAACTTAGTAAATTTTTTTGATGCACGGGACCCCGCTTGACTCTGGTTCAGGATGGAGGAAACATTGCAGGCCCCCCTTTCTAAGTGCGTTTTTTTTGTGAATTGTTTCTGCCAGGGTTTTTGACTTTTTTTTTCTTTATACGTAAAAGATTTGTTTCAGATTTTGGCTTACTTTTTGTTTGACAAATCTTTTATTTTTAAATATCTCTTTTTATTTAATGTTGCATTCATAATAAAATAGAGGTTTGGTGAGGGAATGAAATTCCTCTGCCTGTTTTGAATTTGGGGGTCGTGTGTGTCCCCCCCCCCCAAAAAAAAAAAAAAAAGGGGCAATAAAAAAAACTTTTTGTAATCAAATCTGTTGGTGAAGTCCCCCCAGAAAAAACATTGTACATGAGCCCTGTTTGTCAGCTTTTAGCTTCAAACCCCTTTATCAATAAAATTCCCATGGGGGTGCTTTTTTTTTTTTTTAATATCATTTGTGTCAAAATGCTTATAAAATTTTCATTATATATTGTCTCAGTACAGCTAGGCAAAAAAAAACAAAAAACAAAATAAATGAAAGTGCATACAATACTTCCCTTAAAATTTGGTCCCGGTGCTTTCCCTTAACACTGTTTAAAAAACACAGAAAAGCTGTATGGGTACCAACTTTATGAACAATGACTCGATTAAAAACCAAGAAAAAAGGAAAACTGAAAAGAGGGGGTTTATATCGGGGGCCCTTTCCCGTATAAGTAAATCTTGTTTTTAAGAAGTTTTTTTTTTGGGGGGGTTTTACACAGCCAAAGTTGATTTGTGATCAGGGGTTTTGTACAAAATTTGACCACAAAAGTTTTTAATCATAAACTTTTTGACAGTTACTTGCTGTTTTAGTTTGTTTCAAAAGGGTATCCCTTTTTCAGGTGGCATAGGGGGGCTTGATCCCAAGGGAAATTGGGAAATTTCTCTACCCTTCTTATGTTGAATCTAAATAACCCTAAATTTTCCCCTTTTTCCCTTTAAAGGGGGTGCTGTATCTCTTTTTTTTGAAATTCAGCTAATAGACAAAAAAAAAGAATTGCTAATGACTCTGTTGTACTTCATTCCTCTGCATTGGGTTGGGGCATTACCCCAAAGGAAAAATGGATCATCTTTGGACATATCATGGACCCCCAGGTTAAACAAGGTATGTACCTGTGCCCCCCTTTCAAGAGGATTTCCAGGAAACACTACCACTTCCGTCAGTGCGCAGACAGCATCAAGGTGGGTTTTCGGAAACAACACTACTTCCCCTCAGTGCAGCGCACATCAAGGTGTTTCGGGAAAAAAATCTATTCGTGCAGCAGACGCATCAAGGTGGTTTCAGGTTCACCCCCACTTCCCCCCAGTAGCAGACAGCATCAAGGGGGTTTACAGGAATTACTACCACCACTTTCTGTAGTGCAGCAGACACAAAAAGGGGGTTTTCAGGAAATACTACCACCACGCCTGGAAGCACTTGACTTATACTCACTTTGGGGCAGGCGAGAGGATGTATCATAATCTACACCGGGGAAAATTTGGGGGGGACTAGCCAATCCACAGAAATCCTCCATAAAAGCCAAAGACTTGGCAGAAGTGCAACATACCGAAGTGAAAAATAGGGGCCCCTGGTAATAAAAAAAAACAATAAGTGACTGGGGCCCCCAAAACTGTTAACATCCTCCCACCAGCCATAAGGGAAATTTCCCGGGCCCTTTTTCTTTAAAGGAGCCGGATAGATACCCAAAGTCAGTGCCAGATCCCGCCGGGCTGTGGTTTGTACTTGGACCGTGCGGCCCGCAGTAAAACCTCGTTTTGGCCCCGATCCCCGGGGGGCCGGCGGACTGGGGCCCCGGGGGGGGATCCCGAAATGCCCTCCAGGGGGAGACCCCTTCCTGTCAATGCAGCAGGCAGCATCAAGGTGGTTTCAGGGAAAAGTGCTACTTTGTCAGTGAAAAGGGAGCATCAGGGTTTGGAAACAACCCCCTGTCAGTGGTGGGGACTGTCTCGATAACATATTTGTTTTTGAAAAGCTTTTTTTTTTTTTTTAAGATGGCGAGACTTTTTTGATTTCCAGGATCTTCAGGCCTCCCCCCCTCCAACCCCAGGACAGCCATGGCCTCCCAACACTTGCTTTTCACCCCCTTGATGCCCAAAATCAGTATTGGTGTCTTTTTTCCTTTTGGGGCCCTCAACCAGTGCTTTGCCTTGCCCCGGGGGCCAGCTTTTCCCCATACAACTATGATTAGATCATCATTGCCCCAAAATGTGACTCAAGGTCATATGCTAAAAAGAAAATAAGACAGCAACGGGATAAAGTACATCTCACCCCCATTAATAATAAAACCCCTGAAAACCCTTTTCCCTTGTAATCTTAAAACGCTTGGCAAAAAAAAATCGTACAACCCTCCTGAACACCCTAAGGGCCACAAATTTCCCAAAGAACTAAAGACCCATATCAGTCAAGAGATATTCCCCCTTTAAACAGTGAGATGCATATCATAGAGATTTAAAAAGTTATAGGTGATCATTGTCCCACACAATTGTAGAGACCACAATGACCATACATGACATCCCCCCCTATTCCACAGGATAGTTGTCATCCCTCGGTCAAAAACTTTACTTCCGACTGCGAGGCATCCCAAAAACTTTTGGAAGAACTGCCATCAAGCGATTTTTCCCCCTTTTTTGCAGGTAGAAGTAACCAACCCAAAAAGCAAAACAGTTGCCAAAATTCTCTCCTTTTTGGTGATGAAACTTGAACCAACATTAAAAAAAGCTGCAAATGCTGGGATATAGTCTCCCCAAAATATTGCAGCAAAATTAAAAATTCAATACATACCGGGAGTAGACAAACAAAAATAACCCCCCAAAAGAGACAGACTTATGGATTTTTTGGGACAATTAAGTAGTCACACCACTAGTTTGTTCCAAGTTAACAAGCCAAAATTTAGTCCCCCATGAGCAAGTTTTTTGTGTGAAACGGGGACCACCATAGAAAGTTTAATATGGGGAAAAATGGATCTAATTCCTAACGGGTGTCTTTTTTTCATCCAGAAAAAAGGGGTCTGATGTTTAAGGAGAAAAAAAAGGTTTGCCATATAAACAACTGTAATCATTTTGGAAAGAAGTTTAAACATACCTTTTGCTTGTACCCCCAGAGTTGTTGGGCAGCCTCAGCTCCCGGGATGCGATTTCTCACAGTTACTTATGCCCATTCCTTACAATTTCTCATTTTTAAATTTTTCTACCTTTTCACCAGCTATACCTCTACAGTCTCCCAGCCCACAGTCCTCTTCAGGTGTTCCTCTGCGCCCCAACCCAAAAAAAACCTGAAAAACTTTCCCCCTTAAGACCTTTTTCCCCCCCGCACATCCCCCCCTACTATTCCGATGCTAGTTATTTTTCCCCCGGGCACTTTCATCTGTATAACAATCTCAAAACCCCTTCTTTCCAAAAGAACTGCCAATATCTTTATTTTTTCCCATCTTTTTCATCTGTCATATCTTTCCAAACTTGTAAAAGTTATTTCAAATTTTAGGAAAAACAGGCCCAGAAATGGACCTTGACAAAATTCCCGCTTGAGGAAAACCCGCCTTAGCCAAATTAAAACTAAAATTTTCATTTGTTTACTACTCTGTCTTCAGCAATACATTATCTTCATCTCTTCAAAATCTTGTAATTTAGATACTGTGTTGTCTTGAGCCCCAGCACCCTTTTCCCCTTTTTTGAGCAACATACCCAACACAGACCCCGTACCTTGCTGCTATCATCCTATAGATTTTACTGACTATTCTGCAGCGCTGTATTTTCGGTTTAGCGCCTTATTTTTTATAAAAAATACTATTCTTCCCAACCACCACCTACCACTATACCATTGTAGTACGGAAGGAATTATGTGAATATTACAGGGGAAAAAAAGGGAGATGTCGGGAAATGTTTTGATTTCTCATGTTTCCCATTTATTTTTTTTTAAAAAAAACCTGAACAAAACAGTTTAATTTCCTCTTTCTGGCTGTTTGTTTTCAGTCATTAACCCTTGTTCAATCAAAAAAAAGTACACTTCCATTTGACCCATCTTTTCAATTTCCATTGTACCTCTCTTACTACACAAGCCTTATATTTAGACAAGTTTTCAATCTGCTTTTTGTACCTTTTTCCCCTCCTCCTCATATTTTTAAACTGATATGGCTTTGTGTTCCTATCTACCATTTATTTTATTAGAAAATTTTTTTTTTTTTTGGGGTTTATTGTGACTCTAGAGACGAGCTATCTTTTTTTCCCCAATATTTCCCATGCTGTAAAAATTGGGTATACCAACAAAAATCTAGATCCTCAAACTCTCTCCTTATACGTATATGGATATCTCTGTTCCCCCACAGCACTAGAGTTCGTTTGGGGTGTAAATAACCCTATGCTCAATCTTTTCCCCTATTTTTGCTTATTTCCCTGCTCTGTGGTTTGATCTTCCCATTCTCATGAACATGCAGATGGACTTTTTTTGGCTGCGGTGAAAGATTCTGATAATATACACTTGGGAAAACCCAAGGACTGGTCCCAAATCTGCCCGGGGGAAACCCCCTTTATGAAAAAACTTAGGGGGGCAACATCCCCAATAAAAAACAGGGAAACATAAGATGCTAGAAAAACAAAGATTTTCAATTTCCCCCCATACATAAGGGGGATTACCCAAAAAAACCCGGGTGTCTTCAAAAGGGGCTGGGCGGCACCTAATGTCAGTTCCCGACCAGAGGCTGTATTGTATGTCGGTTTGCCGAGGCGAGTAACAGCCTGGTTCAGGCCCCCGTCCACCATGAGTTTTTGGGCCCTGGACCAGGCCCAGGGGGATTTACCCGAAACACCCAGATCATATCCATGTTCATGTTTCAATACTTGCAACCCACACCACTAGTCTTTTTTTTACACCTTTTCAAAAATTTTTCTCTGGGGGTTTATATCTTCAGTGGACAACAAGCGTGGGCTCCCCTTTTTAAAAGCCAGGACTTCCCAAAAACACTTCTCATTATACATCCCTTTCCCCGTGGTTTGGCTTCTTTTGATTATAATAATATAATAATCCATTGCTCTTACAAGTGCTATTTGTAAAGGGTAGAACACTTGGGTTAACACAACTTTTTGGGACACTTAGAAACATAAGGGTTCCCTTCTCCCCTCAGTTTTGTTTTCAAGGGTGTCACCCGTACTCTTTCCCATCTTGATGTATACTATACTTCAGAACTCTCTAGACTGAAGTGGTAAAGGTTGTGTAAACATGTTTTGTTTGGTTGGGACAGAATTTTAGTCAGAGCAGTAACAATTTTTAAGTATATTTATCTGCTCCTCATTTGAGCCCTTTGGGTTTCACTTTCAAAAAAAGTTAAGACCCCCCTGATCGGAGTATGTCATGGTTTAGCCTTTGCTTGATTTTTCCCCCAAAATCTTGAAGCCTCATTTGTTGGCTTGGTCTTAATTATTGCCTCAAGTTCCGCACAAGCATAGGCATCCAGAACTTATCATTTACTGCTCATGGATGCATGAAGTTTTCCTGAACTTTTTAGTTATATGGTAAAATCGGTCTGATTGTAAGCCCACCCACAGAAGTGCTGTAAAAACGGGGCCCTCCTGTACTACTGCATGGTCCCCAAGTATAAAAAATAAACCTGTTTTGGGGAATGTTATGCATTTCCCACAAAAACAGTCTATGAATTTCCTGATTTGGCCAATATGTGGTGCCCGTTTTTTTATAAAAAAATGATTAATATATGCCTTTTTGGCATGCTGTCTATAATCTGTTGGTATCATTTGGTTCCCCAGTTGGTCTCCTGATTTGCTCCCATCTGAGCGGGGGGGACGTACGTATGGGCATTTTAACCACTTCTTATATTCATCTTCGATAAAACATACCTATTTTTAAAAGTTTTTTTTCTTGGATTATTAATCTGGAGGGTTAGTAACCCAGGTAACACAAAAAAACAGTTCATTATGGAGGACAAGCTGCGAAGAATTTTCCAAAAATTGTGGGTGTTCATAGCTGTTGGTAGCGCACTCAGCTCACTGAGGTCAGGATCGCTCCCTGGTTTTGGAAACATTAGGACATGTTTCCTTAAGACTTCTGCTGTCCATGTTCACCTAACGGGGGAGTTGGGACTGGTGTGGGTTGCATCCTGGGGACAAATTGCCCCAATTTCCCCCGAAATGCTCTGCATAAGGGGGTTTTCTATATAGCAGGTCATTGATGTCAGTTAGGGTTTTATACCTTGTACATGTCTTTTAGAAATAATTATTATTATTATTGAACTCGTTTCTGATTAGCAGTGTGGGTGGAAAGTTGACAGTTTTTTTTGATAACGAAGGTTTCGTTTTCTTTGGTAGCGGATGGATAACTATTATACCTTTCCCCATCAGTTATAAAAATTCTTTATTTACTACAATCATGTTATACAGACCATAGCAGACATCAATGCATAAAAAGGGCCTCTTTTATCTATATTTCCGCAAATTGGTCGTTCCCCGGAGGGACCCCCCAATCGAAAAACCCCATCCCTTTACTGATGAGGAACATAGACAACCGGTTAAAAAAAAACGCCCAAGTTTTTACCCCTGGGAATCAACCCCGACCTTGCCGTGGGGGAAACGGGGCTTTGACCCGGTCCCGACCGGGTTTTAAATATAACAGTTTATTCAGGTTCATTTTTTTTATTTTATAGGCGGTATTATAATTTTTCACCGATTGACCTGGTTGTTATATAAATGTTTTTTAAAAAATGCAGACTTAACGTAGAATAACAAACGGTAAACTTTTGGGGACCCAAGATTTTGTTGGATTATTAATGTATGACCTTTCCGGTTTGCTCTCAAATTGATTATATAATACTAATATTATTAACTGAGAGCTTAGCCAGGCAGGATAACCCAGTCAGTGCATCATGGGGAAATTTTTTATTTCCATTTGGTCTTTAAAAATCTCGGATGCCACCACAACAATCGACTAACAAAGGTCCTACTTCTCTAGGTGAACAGAGGCATCAGGTGTGGGAAAAATGCCCAAGTTTCCCCGTACCTGGGCGATTCCCGGTTCCCCGGCCCCAGGTTATATCTGAACAATTTATCATATATCTTATAACAATTTTTATTGTAGTCCTTGTAAACCTTTTGGGGAGAACCACCTTGTTTCCTGGTCTGTATCTAGAATTGTTTGCCCTCAGCCCCGCCTAAGTTCGGCTTCCTTGTTTAGTGCCTGTTCAACCAGACTTTTCTTTTACCCCTCCCAGCCCTTACATCCGGTTGGGTGTGTTTAGCACGTACGTATGCAACATAGGAAATATAAAACTTATACCTTAGGGTGGGCTTTTCGTGGCTGAGGTAGGATAAGAGATGAGTCAAGTGCTGCTCTGTATCCCCCTAGTGGGAGTCTCTAGGACTTTATGAAAAACTCTTACCAA
>WNWK01023436.1:0-31092 GCA_009830355.1 Cherax destructor
ATATATATATATGTCGTGCCATTAGGTAAAACTTGCATTTTGGCTTAAATAGCAACGCTCTTCTTGCCATATAAGACAAGTGAAAATTTGTGTATGCAATAATTTCGCCAAAATCATTCTGAACATAACGAAAAAAATATATTTCATTGTGTTTGTTTATTATTAAATTAATGTTAATGTATCTAAAATATATTTAGTTGGGTTAGGCTAAATTAAATTGCGCTTGTTGTAATAAGGTTAGGTAGGTTTTCAAAGTTTCTCTTGGTACAAAATTATAAATTTTACATTAACATAATTGAAAAAATATATCTCTAAACGTATAAGAGAAAATTTTAGAAAGGACTTAATTTTAGATGAGTTCTTGCTAATTGACCAGTTTTACCTAATCGGCACGACATATATATATATATATACAGGGGACCCCTGAGTTTCAGAACCCCGGAAATCGTACATTTATGTAAGTATAATATTGTAAGTGCTTGTGGAAAAGTATTTTTGGGGGTCTGAAATAGACTAACCTACATGACTTTTTTCTTAAGAGGGTAAATTCTTCGGTAATGGCACTTGAGCAGACTTCAGGAGTGAAGTTTTACGAAAACTCGGGGTCCACTGTATATATAAATTAATGAAGCACTGTTTAAGGTTCCTTTAAGTTTCTAAGGAAGTTAACACATTATTCTTAAACACTGAACCTTCAGTATTAGTGAAGTACAATAAGAAAATACTACAATGCACGATAAACACAAATACGGTTTCTGTTAGGCTGTCTTTTCAAAGATAATTCACTAGGGTATCTCTCAGTAGAACAGTTCTGGCTAACACAGTAAAGATAATAAAATCCAATGATCAAGTGGCTCCTTATTCCCACATCCAGGCTAGGTACAAGCCTCTAGCTAATAGCGTGAGAACGGCTACAATATCCATAGTCAGAGAATAGGTGCTCTCTCTCAAATCAAGTGAGACACTGCCTAAAGAAATCCTAGTGCACAACAAGTCACGTCGGATCAGATGATATAACTAACCATTTGGCGCCAACTTGTGACGTCACGACCAAACAACATGCGTGAACTGCGTACTGGCAATTACATGCTTTACATATAAAACTCATACCCAGATATATTAAATATATACAGTTCTAGTAAAATAATACCGATTTATGATGAAGGATGAATAGGATAATAATACCAAGATCCAGTAGCTTCGATTTAGCTAATAACGAAAATACTAGCAAGGTCGTATTATCAAAGAGATGAAATCTATACAAGATATCATGACACTCCCACATTCCTTTGCTTTAAGTCTTCCTTTACTTTTTGCAAAGGAGTCTTTTCCATCTTTGGTTTCTCCTTTGACTGCATTTTTTCTTCTACTTCTAATTCTTCAAACTGTTCTTTATGCAGTGATTTTAAATGGTTCTTCAAAGATGTAGTTCCACATCCCTTTCGTGAATAATCTTTTTTGCACAAAAGACACTGCGCCATGTCATTTGATTGTTGCAGGAAATACTTCCACACTTTACTAGTTTTTGACGCCATTGTATATTACTTATACACAAATAACCTGCACGTAGAAGAGAGGAGTTTACGACGGCGTTTCGGTCCGACTTAGACCATTTACAAAGTCACACAAACAAAAAGGAGAGAAGGAGGAAGCACTATATATAGGCCAGCAGACAGGGACGGGAGCAAGAGAGGTAGTAGTATTAGTAGTAGTAGTAGTAGTGGAGTCAGTCAAATACTAAGAAAGAAGAGCACTGCAAGGAAGCTAGGGACCCACAAGGAAGCTAGGGGCCCACAGAGGGAAGGAGCAAGAACATAGAGGGGGAAAATAAATATTAATAAAGAACAAATGCCCAAGGCAGCACCCCCATAATCAAACATTAACACTACAGCAAATTTATAGTCTTTATTTATCCCACTAAGTGGGGTAAATAAAGACTATAAATACTAATACGGTTTATTTATAGAGTAATATATTGATAAATGAAATAATGGGATAATTATAAACCAGGAACATGATTCTCAAGACGATTGA
Organism: Cherax destructor; assembly: GCA_009830355.1. Classification (NCBI taxonomy): domain Eukaryota; kingdom Metazoa; phylum Arthropoda; class Malacostraca; order Decapoda; family Parastacidae; genus Cherax; species Cherax destructor. Next base: position 2,035 of record WNWK01023436.1, read on the forward strand.
CAGACGGCGTTTTAAAGACTTGTATGTATTAATATTGGTAGAATTACCGACAATATGTTAAGTAAAAGGACACAAATGCAACTAATGTGACATTTTATTGTGGCAACATTTCGCTCTCCAGGAGCTTTATCAAGCCGCTTGATGAAGCTCCTGGAAATAAATGGTATAAAATACCGACACAATGGAAAGATAAACACATAAGCAGTATACAGTGGACCCCCGGCTAACGAAAAAACTTCATCCCAGAAGCCTGCTCAAGTGCCATTACCGAACGAATTTACTTCCTTAAGAAATAATGTCACGTAGGTTAGTCTATTTCAGACCCCCAAAAATACACTTGCAACAGCACTTACGAAAATACACTTACATAAATGTTTGAGTTTGGAGATGCACGAAAACCGAGGGACCACTGTATATACGTATACTCAAAAATTCTAGCGGCTTCAAATCAAGCGGGAGAAAGCTGGTAGGCGCACATATGAGAGAATGGGTCTGTGTGGTCAGTGTGCGCTGTATAAAAAAAATCGTGCAGCACGCAGTGCATATTGAGAAAAAAAAACTCTGACCGTGTTTTTGGATTTAAACGCTGACTTCGAGGTGCATTTTCGTATAATATTTATGGTTGTATTCTCTTTTTGTGGTCTCATTTGATAGAATGGAAAACATATTACAGAAATATAGATGATTTTGATTAGTTTCATGATGAAAATGACCTTGAAATTGAGCTCAAAATAGTGGAAATGTTCAATTTTTGCCAATGTTCAAGCGTACACAAATCACGCCATGCGTCCAATACACGTCAACTGGTGAGTCTAATATTCTTACACAAGTGCACTGATATTATTTTCTTACTAGTTCTTGTTCTTATTTCCTCTTATCTCCATGGGAAGTGGAACAGAATTCTTCCTCCGTAAGCCATGCGTGTCGTAAGAGGCGACTAAAATGCCGGGAGCATGGGGCTAGTAACCCCTTCTCCTGTATACATTACTAAAGTTAAAAAGAGAAACTTTTGTTTTTCTTTTTGGGCCACCCTGCCTCGGTGGGACACGGCCGGTTTGTTGAAAAAAAAAAAAAAAAAAAGAACAAGTTTGTGGGAAACAAACATGCAAGCTCTGTAATTTAGGTTAAATATCGCCACATCCGCTTTGTTTGGCGCGGATGTGGATATTTATTTAATTGTGATTGCGGATGCGGATGTCTCATTTAGAAAAATAGGATGTGGATGTAGGAATTTGTGCGGATATTCCGGGATGCGTATGCGGATACAGATATCCGATACATCCCTAAGTTATAGTAATAATATAGCTGGACTTGAGTCCTGGAGGTGGGAAGACAGTGCCTGCACTCTAAAGGAGGAGTTAGAGATATTTGCTGTTTGGAGGGACATAAGTAGACCCTCATTTAGCACGAGTTTATGTTGCATGTTATGGATATTGCACGATTGAAGAATTGGAGCACATTTTTATCTAACACGACGTAAAATTGATATTACACCGTTCGGGGAGGGGAAAATTTTTTGAGGTGCGGTCACCGGCAGTGGGTTACACCATTGAGTCAGTGGGGAGACCTACAGCTATCCCCCACCACCCTCACCCCTCACACCATTGACTTACTGAATGGCTTGACTGACTTACTGAATGGCTTGACTGACTTACTGAATGGCTTGACTGACTTACTGAATGGACTTGACTGACTTACTGAATGACTTGACTGACTTACTGAATGACTTGACTGACTTACTGAATGACTTGACTGACTTACTGAATGACTTGACTGACTTACTGAATGGCTTGACTGACTTACTGAATGGCTTGACTGACTTACTGAATGGCTTGACTGACTTACTGACTGAATTTGGGGTCTTTATCATGCTGCTACGTTATATATGTTATACCTAATATTATTCTGGAATAAATATGATAGGTAGATAACTTATTGATAGTAATAATAAGTATTATTATACAATATTTAAGTGGGTAGCTCACACCTCCACACGCCATGGTGGTCCATGAGTAACTGACACTGAGAGGGGCTGCTGGCGCCTTCATAGCTCGCCTACCCTTCAATACCTCTATATAATATCAGTTTTTATTAATTTGTGCATCTTTATCAGCTTCTATGTTATTTATGCTTACTAATATTATTCTGGAATAAATATGATACTAGATAACCTTTATCGATAGTAATAGTATTATTTTACAATAGTTTATAGTGCGGTGAGCTCAACCTCCACATGCCATGGTGGTCCATGAGTAACTGACGCTGAGAGAGACTGCTGGCGCCTTTATAGCCCACCCACCCTTCAATACCTCTCTATATGTCAGTTTTATTAATTTATGCATCTTTATCATGCTTCTACATTATTTATGTTATACCTAATATTATCCTGGAATAAATATGATAGGTAGATATTATTTATTGATAGTAATAGTATAATTATACATTAAAAATCTAGAAGCAGTGCTTTGAAACTGGGTCTAGACCAGCTGATGATGCCTTACCGTCCTGTATAATGTACTGAGGGTAAAAGAGCCCAGAGATCTATTACAGCATTTATGCACACTTCAATACAACCATCGACTTTAGTACCAGAACCTCTACCAACCACTTCTGCCGACAACCAACAACCATCCACCTCAGCCCAGTAGGGCCACACTATGCATATCCACTCTCTTTGCAATCATCCACAAATACCATTACCCCACAATTTAGGGTAAGAAATACTATTATTTCTATTGCATTTGTAGTCTTAAGCAGTAATATATCACGACAACAACTACAATTACAAATGCACTTATTTTGTAAAGATCTGTTGGTCTAAAAAAACTTGTTTGGGTTTTTTGGGACTCCCAGAAACGTAACCCTATTTTCCCATAAGTTCTTAAGTTAATCTAACACGATTTTCATAACATGATGTTTTCAGGAACGCAACTACCGTGCTAAATGAGGGTCTACTTATGTACTGTCATGTCTGGGAAACCTCTGGCAAGACAGTGATGGTGTGAATGATGGTTGGGAAAATGGGGTTTTTTTTCCCACCCTGCCTTGGTGGGAGATGGGTTTGTTAAAAAATAATATAGTAATAATTGTTTTTTCTTCATCTGCCACCAGGGGGAGAGTCGAGGTACATGACCAGAATAAAGAAGAAATGTGTTTCCAAACCCGGAAAGATACTAGTTATTGAATGAGTGATGGTGAATGGTTTCTTTCCGAGGGGGCACCCAGCAAGAAATGTGTAAAAAAAAAATAAATAGCTGTTCACAATGACTTGAACTAACACTGAGGTATATTTTGTCTGGCTGGTCGATACCTGTGACCCTTGGTGGGACCACCAGTAGGCATCTCTTATTAAACAGACTCAGCCAGAAGGTGAGTCATACCATCACTCCCTCCAGTAAGACGAGTCATACCTTTTTCACTCAGCCAGTAAGATGAGTCCACTCATCACTTTAGCCGTAAGGTGAGTCTTACTGCCTCACTCATCACTAAACCAGTAAGGTGAGTCTTACTGCCTCTCACCATCACTCAGCCAGTAAGGTGAGTCATACTGCCTCTCACTCATCACTGTCTTGTTACCAACTAATACAGCCATCAGAAACTTTCTTCCTTCGGGTGAGGTCACCTGGTTTTTTCAACATCGTATTGCCGTATTTTATTATGTCCCTATGACTTGTTCCATTATGAGTTTCGTTGCTGTTGAACAAATTTGGATAATGTTGGTTGAATAAGCAACCACCAGATAATTTAAAATTTTTACTATATCAAGAAATTTTTTTTTTTGGGGGATACAAGATATGAAGGTGTTGAATCAAGATTATGGCCCAAACATCGACCAGCCTGTGGGACTGATTACCCAAACCCTCATCATCTTCCACCTTTCTCTGTGCTGGACTGAAAAGCCGTGTGTGATGAAATTTTTCCCACAGAAAGATATTAAATGTTGCACAAGTGTTATTTGTCATTTTTGTAGATTTATTGACATAGTACACATAAAGATAGTCATGTTTCAATGGTCTTTTGTGGGACTGTTGATGGCGTTGTTTTTGTCTTGAAGGGGCGGTGATAGGCCTTCTCAAATCTTTTTTGCCATAAAACCATACATGGCCTCTTTTCTTAATCCGTCCAGGGCTTGTTCTTAATGAAATGTTGGAAAAATTTAATTTTTCCCCATAAGAAATAATGGAAATACAATTAATCTTTCCAGAAACCCAAAAAATATTAAAAAATTATATTTTAAAAAATTAAGGGAGCAGTCCCAAATTCTCGGCCATGAGAATTATTCAAAAAATATGATATTGGGTTTTGTTTAAGAAAAAATAGTATAAGTATTTGGCAACATTTTGGTGAAAACCCCATCAAAATCTGATGTTTCTAAACAAATTATAGCTACTTGAAACATGTCTGGTGGGACCCCTGGTAATATATATAATGGGAATTTTTATATTTTTTTTTTTTTTTTAATTTTCTGCTATTTTTTTCATAATCCTAATTTCCTTAACATCATTCAGTGAGGAGGGGCTTATATTAGAAGTGGGCGGAGTTGCAGTGATGCCCCACACCATTTATCGATTTTAGTGTCGCCAGTCGACCGCGCTCATAAAATGTCTTATACTGCCTATTATTGCTAAACTTTTTTCTGCTTATATCATTTATTCATTAATGATATTATATAAGATAAATAAGATAAACAATAAAAAGAGGTCATTATTATATGTTTAAATTTTTACGGGGAAAGGGGGTGGGGGCCTTGGGAAAAGGGTTCCGACTATAAGAAAAAGTTTTCATGTTACCTCAGAACTAAAAACGTGTTTCACACGAAACAATGAAATCACTTTTTTAAAAAGCCCAAAATAGGGGTTTTTTGAATTTTTTACTTTTCGAAATTTTGTCCACGTTTACCCCCCCAAATCTGAAAGCGATTTTGCCTTTTTTGAAGTTTTACCTTTAATGATTGGATTGAAATGATTTTACAGAAAAAAAAAAAAGTGTTTTAATTTTGGCTGAAGTACTTTTGGAATATCTCAAATATTTTGATTTTGTGGGGTAAAGGCAGATATTTTGGTGAATGCTTAGCTGCCAAATTTTTTTTTTTTTTTCCAAAAAAAAAATAGTATATTAGATTAATTGCATTCAGAGATTTTTTAAATTCTAACAGTGGGGATTGTCAAGAGCCATATAGTGCCAATGTGCAATACGGGTCATTTGTCAAAATCACAAACATTTTTTCCCCAGTTGTTTGTTAAATCTTATTGAAACTTTGTCATAATATAAACTATAAGTAAAAAGAACCAAAATAAAAAAAAACGGGAAAAAAAAAGAAATATGACATTTTGGGGGCTGCTCTTTAAGCTTCTACATACACAAAAGAATTACAAACCCCAGTGGACCCAATGGGGGACCCCGGGAATGACATTTGTAAGTATAATATTTTTAAGTGATTTTTGGGGGCGAAAGACTAACCTACGTGACATTTTTCTTAAAGTAATCGTTGGGAATGGCACTTGATCAAACTTCTGGGAAAATTTTTCCGTTAGGCAGGGGTCCACTTTCTACTAAAATTTAGTAAATAAAGAAATATTTTACTTACCTTTTAAAAAGGTTTTTATGGATATGGGAAAATAGGGAGGAGGGTGGGGAGGGGGGTTATTTTAGGGAATTTCCCAAAAAGGGCTTGGGATCAAAACCCATTAAGTTTTTCTTGTCTTTTTCCCACTAGGGCCAGCTTGAGAGTCTGGACACTTTAACAAAATAACTGTCCAATCCTCTGTTTCTGCCACCCCTTTTAAATGTTCCTGAAGTAGGACATTGTTTGTCACTGAACAACTGCTGTTATGCATTTGAACTTCTCAGGTGGTATTTTTCAGAAAATTTTTTGCTTTATTCACATTGTACATCTCCTTAATCCGAAGGCACCTTCTTCAGCCCCTCTTTTTCCCTCCTTCTCCGTGAATCAATAGCCTCAAATCTGGTTTTATGTCTTTCATTTCCAGCTGTTGCCTCTTCGTTTTACCTCTCCCCTGTGGCCCTGCACAACTCTTCACATCCCCCTCCTCCAAACCCCCGGGGGAAATGCCAATTCCACAATAGAGTCCACAACAGGCACAGGGTTGGCAGGGTCAGGGTCAGCCCCCTCAAACCCTTAAAAAACCCCTCTTTTTGGACACCTGGCCTAATGTCCCCAAAGAAGAGTTAAAGTCCAAAGTATCCCCCCAAGCCTTACCTAAAAGGGCCCCTTAGCCGTAGATTTGAAGTGATTCTTCCAGAACTCTTAAGTAAATTTCCCAGTGTCCGAGGTCATTTCAAAGCACTTTAAAACAGTGTTTTTGTGGGGATTTTTGAAGTTCAGATGACCTGCTGGTCCATGGCGGAGGAGAGAGGGATTTAGGCAAGAATTTCCCAATTTATAAATCTAAAAGATTTCACGTAGGTTTCCATGTTTGAGGAGGGAAGGATTTCCCAGAACAGGAGGCATTTTGTCCACCCTTTTTTCCTGTAGGATTTTCTCACACGGGGGACATTTCCCAATGGATCCAGTCACTGGTGCTTGCCCCATGCACTGACTGATTCCAAAACACAATCTTTTTTTGGACATTGTTTTTTTAAAAAACACTGGTTTTTCAGGGATACACTAGTAAAGGTTCAATTTAAATCCCCAGAGCATTCTACACATCATTAGATTTACCTGTCTTTCATGGGGCTTGTGTCTTGGTCCCTTTTTCCTCCTGAGTAATGGGTCCTGTTGGGGCATTTTCAAAAAAGGCCTGTTTGCAAAATTAACACTTGTTCGGGTTTAACCCAGTCTTTATGTAGTCCAAAAAATTTTCTTTTTATGAATTTTTCATGCCGTTTGTCTGAACTGGGCCTCCCCCCTAGTGTGATACATTTTAAATCTCAAACCACCTTTTGCTTTAAATTACTCCCACTACAATCAACTTTGGGGCAGGCATTTTCTTGCAAGATCAGCATGCCCTTCCTTCCTTTTTCACAAATGATTGATAAACACACTATCACCACCAACTTTTTATCCTTTGATCCACACCTGCAACAACTTCTCAATCTCTTCGATTATTTGTGTCTATTTTTGGCTCGGTAACACCTTTTGCAACATCAGCTTCTTAATTTGTTCCTTCCAAGCAGGATGGGCGATAGTTGACCTGTTTTGCCATATATCTTATGGCTCACATTGCATTTCCTTCTTCGTGTTCAGTGTTCTCACTTTCTTCATCCCAGGGTACCACTTTGGAACTTCTTGGACCCATGGTAGCTTATTTTTATTGCACTTAGTGAACAAAACTCCAAACAATTATAATTAAGGTGAAATGTCTGGATGAGCGTGCCGTTTGTTCTCTCGAGTGTAAACAACGCGAGACTGGCTCTCTACGCCTGTGGGTGAGGCACCCAGCGCCTGGGCGGACAGGTCCGGGGCCCCCATTTTAGCTCTATTTTTTAGCATGGCAGATATCGATTTTTTTTGTTCTAATGACGGTTGTTCGCATGCGAGCCGTTCGAATGGGGGGGTCCATAGCAAATATTATTTAAAATTGGGGTTGCATGTAGTAAATTTTGTGAACTTCAGGAGTGAACCATCCATGGGTTCTCCGGTCTCAGGCAATACTGGTAGTATGACCATCATGGGTTCTCCGCCCCCCTGACATTACTGGTAGTGTGACCATCCATGGAGGTTCTCCCGCCTCTGACATTACTGGTAGGGTGACCATCCATGGAGGTTCTCCCCCTGACATTACTGGAGTGTGACCATCCATTGTGGTTCTCCCGGGCCCCTGGCATTCTGAGTGATGTGACCATCCATGGGAGGTTCTCAAACCCTGACATTACTGTAGGAGTGACCATCCATGGAGTTCTCCGGCCTCTGACATTACTGGTAGGACCATCCATGGAGGTTCTCCCGGCCTCTGACTGCTGGTGGTGACCATCCATGGAGGTTCTCCGGCCCTGAATTACTGGAGGGACCACCATGGGGTTCTCCAGCCCTGACATTACTGGTAAACCATCCATAAAGGCTTTCCCGCCTTGACATTACTGGTAGTGTGACCATCCATGGAGGCTCCGGCCTCTGACATTCTGGGTTTGACCATCCATGGAGGTTCTCCAGCCTCTGACAACGGTAGTGTGACCATCCATGGAGGTTCTCCGGCCTCTGACATTACTGGAGTGTACCCTCCATGGAGGTTCTCCAGCCTCTGACATTACTGGTAGGGTGACCATCCATGGAGGTTCTCCGGCCTCTGACATTACTGGTAATGACCATCCCCGGAGGTTTTTCCCGTCATTACTTTTAAGACCATCCTGGAGGTTCTCCCCGGGCCCTGACATTACTGGAATGACCATCCATGGAGGCTCCACTCCAAAACCATCCATGGGTTCTCCGCCTCTCCCCTTACTGAAACCCCCATGGAGGTTCCCACCCCCCACATATAATACCATCCATGGAGGTTCTCCCCCGGGCCCACATTTGGTAGGGTGACCATCCCCGGGGTTCTCCAGCCCTCACATTTGGGGAAAGACCATCCTGGAGGTTCTCTACCTCCCCACATTACTGGTAGGGGACCCCCCATGGATTCTCCGCCTCTCAATTTTTGGTAATGACCATCCCCAGGTTTTACTCAATTTTTGAATACCATCCATGGAGGTTCTCCGGGGCCCTGAAACTGGACAGTGACCATCCATGGAGGTTCTCCCCCCTCTGACATTACTGGTACAGTGACCATCCATGGAGGTTCTCCAGCCTCTGACATTACTGGTAGTGTGACCATCCATGGAGGTTCTCCAGCCTCACATTACTGGTACAGTGACCATCCATGGAGGTTCTCCAGCCTCTCAACATTACTGGTAGTGTGACCATCCATGGAGGTTCTCCAGCCTCTCACATTACTGGTACAGTGACCATCCATGGAGGTTCTCCAGCCTCTGACATTACTGGTAGTGTGACCATCCATGGAGGTTCTCCAGCCTCTCATTACTGGTACAGTGACCATCCATGGAGGTTCTCCAGCCTCTGACATTACTGGTACAGTGACCATCCATGGAGGTTCTCCAGCCTCTGACATTACTGGTAGTGTGACCATCCATGGAGGTTCTCCAGCCTCTCACATTACTGGTACAGTGACCATCCATGGAGGTTCTCCAGCCTCTCACATTACTGGGCAATAAAAACTATTAATATTTTTGGTTTACAATTGCTGGATTGTTGATATTTTTCTGTCTCATGAAGACGGAAAATATCTGGTTGAAGATGGTAGATACCTGGTTGAAGATGGTAGATACCTGTTTGAAGATGGTAGATACCTGGTTGAAGATGGTAGATACCTGGTTGAAGATGGTAGATACCTGGTTGAAGATGGTAGATACCTGGTTGAAGATGGTAGACACCTGGTTGAAGATGGTAGATACCTGGTTGAAGATGGTAGACACCTGGTTAAAGATGGTAGATACCTGGTTGAAGATGGTAGATACCTGGTTAAGATACAAGATACCTGGTTAAGATACAAGATACCTGGTTAAGATACAAGATACCTGGCTAAGATAAAGATACCTGGTTAAGATACAAGATACAGTGGACCCCGGATTACGATTGCGTCGGATTATGCTAAATTGAAACGATACATTTTTCCGTAAAAATATTGGTTCAATATACGATGATCCGCTCGGAATAAGCCATTCATCTTGGACGCGTACGCATGGCCAGGACGGCCCAACACTCCATCCAGAGTCAGTGTGCCATTGTTTACCAGTGAGTGACAGCCACCCACGCATTCATACCATACATTTTGTCGTCATTACATTGTTTTTAGTGCTTGCAACTGCTAAATAAGCCACCATGGGCCCAAAGAAAGCTCTTTGTGCCAGCCCTTTGGTAAAGGGCTGAGAGGGGAGAATGTGTCTTCTTAAGTGATTCAATGATTCTACGATATGTTATGATACTAAAACAGCAGGAGTTGATAAAGGCTATAGTGCCAGCTAGCAATAAAGTGTAGCACTAACAGTGTAGCAAAGTAAGTTAAGCCATTAATCTGTAGAAAAATGACGACAGGAAACTTAACTCCTCCATTGTTGTTTGAGGTATAGGGCGACTGACAACACTGCCATCAGCTGCTGCTGCCCACCACCACCACTATATGTACGGCTTATGATCAGTGGCCCTTATTCACCCAACAACAAACAACACAACATCAATCCTCACATTTGTAATGATATATTTTATTCATTCTAGAGTATATGTTATGTTTCTATGTTATTAATATTGTTTATTATGTCATACTAGATGAATTGTGACAGATAAATAAGCCGCAGAGTTGATATTAGTGTCATAATGAAGGACTATCTTGTCCTATCCCCAAACACACGCTTGTAGCCAGCACATTTCCAAACATACGCCAGAAACAACTCTCTGGAACACTTTTTTGAGCGACAGGGGTCCAGTGACTCAAGCTGGTCCTAGTGCCATTAAAAAACAAAGAAGGGAAGTAACCCCGGAAAAGAACTTGGTACCTGAAGTCTTAATTGAAGGGGATTTCCCTTCCAAACACTAGCAACTCCTCCTTCCTGTCCCCTCCTTCCATCTTCCACACATCAACAACTCTTCAATAAAGTTAAGTGTCAAGTTATTACTGTTTTATGTACTTTATATCTAATTATTTTCTGTGTAATTTAATGTGGAAACAATATTTATTTTAATACTTTTGGGTGTCTGAAACGGATTAATTGAATTTCCATTAAAGTGGACCCTCGGTTAGCGGCCGTAATCCGTTCCAGGAGCTAGGCCTTTAACCGAAATGGCCTTTAACCAAAATAATATTCCCCATAAGAATTAATGTAAATGCAATTAATCCGTTCCAGACAAAAATATTCACCAAAAAATAATTTTTTTAACAATTAAATTAGTATTACATACCTTTATTGAAGACTAATGCTGGCTTCTGGAAGATAGGGAGGAGAAAATTGAGAGGAGTTAGTTTTAGAAGGGTAATCCCCTCCAAAAGAACTTCAGGTAACAAGTCCCTCTCTGGGGTTACTTCCCTTCTTTTTCTTTTTAATGCCACTAGGACCAGCTTGAGAGTCACTAGAATCTTGTCTAGAAAAATAACTGTCCAGAGTGCTCTGTTTCTGGCGCCTCTTTAACATTTCCTGAAGTGGGACAAGGTTTTGTCACTAAACATGTTGCAAATATGGCTTGTTTCAGCTTGGTCAGGATGGTGTTTTTCAACAAAACTTTGTAACCTATTCCACATTCCACACATTTCCTTAATCACTGAAGAAGGCACCTCCTCTCTCTCTTCCTCCTCCTGTGAAGCAAGTTCCTGAGCTGTGGTCTGTTGCTGTTCCAGATGAAGCTCTTGCAGCTCTTCAGTGGTTAGCTCTACCCTGTGGTCCTCCACCAACTCTTCCACATCCTCACCACTCTCCTCCAACCCCAGGCTGTTCCCAATGTCACAATATCTTCCACAACAGGCACAGGGTCGTCAGCTGCAAATCCTTCAAAATCCCTCTGTTGGACACAATCTGGCCACAGTGGCCTCCAAGCAGAGTTCAAAGTCCTGGTAGTCACTCCCTCCCAAGCCTTACCTATAAGGCCTATGCAGTTGTAGATACTGAAGTGAATCTTCCAGAACTCTCTAAGGGTCAATTCAGTGTCTGAGGTCATTTCAAAGCACTTCTGAAACACTGCTTTGGTGTACAGTTTCTGAAGTTAGAAATGATCTGCTGGTCCATGGGCTGGAGAAGAGGAGTGGTGTTAGGAGGCAAGAACTTCAAGTCTGGAGGATGTGCAGGAGCATTGTCCAGTATCAGGAGGCACTTGAGTCCCAAATTGTTATCCTGAAGGTATTTTTTCACACTTGGGCCAAACACATCATCAACCCAATCTTTGAAAATTGACCTTGTGACCCATGCATTTTGACTTGATTTCCACATCACACACAATCTTTTCTTGTGAACATTATGTTTCGTGAACACTCTGGGAGTTTCAGAGTGATACACGAGTAAAGGCTTCACTTTGAAATCCCCACTTGCATTGCTACACAACATGAGAGTTAGCCTGTCTTTCATAGGCTTGTGTCCACGCAGTGTCTTTTCCTCCTGCGTAATGTAGGTCCTGTTTGGCATTTTCTTCCAAAACAGGCCTGTTTCATCACAGTTAAACACTTGTTGGGGTTTCAGATTTTCACTCTTTATGTAGTCCTGAAATTCCTGCACAAACTTTTCAGCAGAATGTTTGTCTGAACTTGCAGCCTCACCATGCCTTACAACACTGTGTATGCCACTACGCTTCTTAAATCTCTCAAACCAGCCTTTGCTGGCCCTAAATTCACTACCAGCAGCACTTGTTCCAGGAGTTTTCTTCACAAGATCTTTATGCAAACGCCTTGCCTTCTCACAAATAAAGACTCCACTACACTGTCTCCACCATTTATTTTTCTTTAATCCACAATAATAATAACTTTTCCATTTGTTTCATTATTGGTGACCTTTGTTTAGTAAGCACATTTACTCCTTTGGCAACATCAGCCTCCTTGATCTGTTCTTTCTTTGACAGGATGGTTGTAATTGTTGATTTGTTTTTCCCAAACATCCTGGCAAGTTCCAGCACCGCATACCACTCTCATATTTCTCAATCACTTCTCTCTTAAATTCCATGGTATTTCTCACTCTCTTTGCCACAGGAACTTTACTAGGAACTTTCTTGGGAGCCATGGTTACTTATTTCGCAATTGCACTGGCAAAAAACAATGGAAAACAAGCAAAATGTTTGTATGAATGAGCAGAAGCTTCCTTACGTACCGAGAGACACAAACAAACTGAAGCGCAAGCGTCCTCAGCCGGCGGGTTGACTCGTCCAATACGGCCGCTAACCTGAACAACGGCCGCTAACCGGGAACCGTAAAACCGGCTGCTAACCGAGTTGGCTGCTAACAGGAACGGTCGCTAACCGAGGGTCCACTGTACGTATTTCTTATGGGGAAAATAGATTCGGATTAAGTTATTTTCGGTTTAAGTTAAGCCCTATAGAACGGATTAATAGTGTAATCTGGGGGTCCACTGTACCTGGTTCAAGATACAAGATACCTGGTTAAGATACAAGATACCTGGTTAAGATACAAGATACCTGGTTAAGATACAAGATACCTGGTTAACCCTTAAACGGTCCACACGTATATTTACGTTAGCTTGCCCAGTGCTCTGAATCTTTTGAAAAAACAAAAAAATATTTTTTTTTTTATAGAAATAAAGAGCACATTTTTTAAGTGTTATAGGATTAAAAAAAAGAATTTGGGTCAGTAGTTACCGAGATATGAGGCGGAGAAGTTGGCACTGCATGCTCACCTGACAGCAACAGGAGTTCTGCTGCTTGCAGAATCGTTGCCGAAATACCTTTTTTTCACTTTTTTTTATTATTTTATATAATTTTTATGTTCTCATAATCACAATTTATAGTAGTTCTTGTGATTTCATAGCCAATCTGTGTTATGGCACTAATATTAGGTACTGAAATTGTACTCAAATAATAATAATAATGATAGTGCATAAAAATAATAATAATAATGATAGTGAATAATAATAATAATAATAATAATGATAATAATAATAATAATAATAATAATAATAATAATAATGAATAATTATAATAATAATAATAATAATAAAAGTTCCCTTGAAGCATTGCTGCCTTATCTCATCTGATCTCCACTAATGATGACTGGTGACATTTCATAAAGGGTGAGCCATAGTCTTATCTCTTCTTATCAGTCCAGTAATTACAGTGATGACAGTTGACGAGTTTACATTGCTTCCCTTTATTTGTTACGCAAACCTGTCTGTCTGTCTGTCTGTCTGTCTGTCTGTCTTTCTGTCTGCCTGTGTGTCGTCTCCTTTCTGTTTGCTTGTCTCAGAGAGTAGCTCATGAACCAACTGGTATTACGCAGATCACAAGCACAGTATAAAACTTTGTCTTGATTTTTTTTAGTTATCCTATGTAATTTACACTATGTATAATTGCATTTACGTATGTGTTCCTGTGAGATAGAGACAGATAAAGACAGAGACAGAAAGATACAGACAGACAGAGATAGACAGCCAATCAGGTACCCAGCTGACCAGCCAGCTGCTGGCGAGCCAGGTGGCCAACCAGCTGCTTGCCAGCCAGGTGGCCAGGCAGGCAGGCAGCCAGCTGGCCTGCCAGCCTGCTGACATCACTTTCCACTTCAAAGGGGAGTGTTTATATGACATGACATCAGTGAATCCTTAGTGTTTGCCGCAGTGTTTGCTCTAGCTGGCGCTCAATTTACCTGGTGCTCCCACAAGGTACTAAGTGGTCCCAGATTTTTTTAATATGGCGCACACCGAGTGTTAAGACCCATTCTATGCTCACCAGGCATCTCAGGCCAATCATGCCAAATTTGGAGGTAGGAAAAATAAAACGTAAAATTACGTTTGGGGCAGTAGCAGTACTAACGTATATATACGTTTGGACCGTTTAAGGGTTAAGATACAAGATACCTGGTTCAAGATACAAGATACCTGGTTCAAGATACAAGATACCTGGTTCAAGATACAAGATACCTGGTTCAAGATACAAGATACCTGGTTCAAGATACAAGATACCTGGTTCAAGATACAAGATACCTGGTTCAAGATACAAGATACCTGGTTCAAGATACAAGATACCTGGTTCAAGATACAAGATAGCTTGTTCAAGATACAAGATAGCTTGTTCAAGATACAAGATACCTGGTTCAAGATACAAGATACCTGATTCAAGATACAAGATACCTGGTTCAAGATACAAGATACCTGGTTCAAGATACAAGATACCTGGTTCAAGATACAAGATACCTGGTTCAAGATACAAGATACCTGGTTCAAGATACAAGATACCTGGTTCAAGATACAAGATACCTGGTTCAAGATACAAGATACCTGGTTCAAGATACAAGATACCTGGTTCAAGATACAAGATACCTGGTTAATCTTGTGAACTTTACTTAGGTACAATATACAAATACCCTGACTTTCCTTCTTAATAATTCTTAATGCTGTAATACAGTGGTACCTCGGTTAACGATGGTCCCCAAACTCGCCCTTTTATGTAAGTTTATTTTTTTAAATGCTTTTGTAAGTGTATTTTGGGGGGTTTAAAAGGACTAGTCTATTTTACATTATTCCTTATGGGGATAAATTCATTTGGTAATGGCACTTGAATAGCATTCTGGAACGAAAAAATATCGTTAACCGAGGTACCACTGTATTTCCTTTCCAATCCTAGAGGCCGGGTCTAAGACTGGGCCATGAGGCTGGGTCTAAGACTGGTCCATGAGGCCCGTTCTAAGATTGGGCCAATAAGACATAGCGCTTAATGGATCAAGTTTGGGAAAGATGCTCCAGCTCTTGTTTTGGATTTTTAATTTTCTACTGAATAATGCAAATCAAGCTCTCTCATATTTTTTTTAAACCTTTGTAGTCCCCATTACGAAGTCAACTAGAATACAGTGGTACCCCGGTTTACGATGGTCCCCAAACTCACCCTTTTATGTAAGTTTATTTTTTTAAATGCTTTTGTAAGTGTAATTTTGGGGGTCTAAAAGGACTAGTCTATTTTACAACATTTCTTAAGGAGATAAATTCGTTTGGTAATGGCACTTGAACAGCATTCTGGAATGAAAAAATATCGTAAACCGGGGTACCACTGTACTTCACTTAATGGGTAAAACGACTCGGAAAATCAGTCACAAGTATTGATCAACCTGGCTGTTATGGTTGTCTTGATGAATTAGACATATAAAACACCTAGGTGTGTTGATTAATATAATGTTTCAGCAAGCAATGCTTGTATACCATTAATGTGATGGATGTGTATACATGACACCATTAATGTGATGGCTGTGTATGCTTGTACAGTGGACCCCCGCCTAACAAGCAAAATTCATTCCAGAATCCTGCTCAAGTGCCATTACCGAATGAATTTACTTCCTTAAGAAATAATGTCACGTAGGTTAGTCTTTTTCAGACCCCCAAAAATACACTTCCACAAGCACTTTCAATATTATACTTACATAATTGTACGATTTCTGGGGTGCTTGTTAGGCGGGGGTCCACTGTATACCATTAATGTGATGGCAGTGTATACCTGTAAGACACAAACACCAACTTGTATTATTCTTATAAGATAAAAGTAAATTTGTTATTTATCTTTGATTATTTTCAGCCTCAACACATGGCAAGTTTTGAGCAAGTGCAGAATGTTGACACACTGACCACTGACTGTGCTGTCCATCGCAAGGCCCTCGTCCAGCTCAAGGTTAGTAATGATAACTGTGGTGACCATCGCAAGGCCCTCGTCCAGCTGAAGGTGAGTTAGTAATGATAAATGTGCTGTCCATCACAAGGCCCTCGTCCAGCTCAAGGTTAGTTAGTAATGATAACTGTGGTGACCATCGCAAAGCCCTCGTCCAGCTGAAGGTGAGTTAGTAATGATAACTGTGGTGACCATCCCAAGGCTCTCGTCCAGCTGAAGGTTAGTACTGCCCAAAATGCCCTGGCATGATAGTGGCTTTCTTTGTACTTAATAAAATCCTTAATGATACATCTTGTTACTCCACTTGTTATGAACACATAACAAGGCAAAAGAAATTGTTGTGACCTGAGATCCTCTTTGCTGAAGAGAAACTCAGTTGGATGTTGAAATATTCAGGTGCTCCTTGACTTATGATGGTTCGACTTATGGTATTTCATCTTTACGATGGTGTAAAATTACTTTGGAGATGAAACTTAAGGTTATTACCCAACATGAAGTCATTTATTGACTTTTCAAAACTAGTATTTAGTTACAGTAATTATTTATTTACATATTCAATGACACTAGTTATTTATTTATTTATTTAGCATATAGTATTCATGTTAGACTTAACCCTTTGACTGTCGGAGACCCCTTTCTGAAACTGTCATTTCATGTCGCAAAATATTCGAAAAAAAAAATGATTTTTTCTTATCAAAATGTTAAGATTATTTTTCTGATTGTTTAACCCTTTCAGGGTCCAAGGGGGTCTCCGAAACTCGTTCTCAGGGTCCATGAATTTAAAAAAAAAAAAAAAAAATTCTTATGAAATGATAGTTTTTTTTTCTAAATCTAATAGGCTAAAAAATACATTTTTGCGATCAATACTCACCGAGATATAGGGGATTGAAGTTGACGAAAATGGAACCGGTGTCGGCAACATCGCTGACTGCCAGTCACCCGGTAATATTTTTTTTTTCTTTCTTGGAGTTTTTTTCTGATCGAATTTTTTTTTCAAATAACTTTTATGGCCTGTAAGACCAATATAAGTGCTGTTTTTCAAATATTCCCTCACCATTTATTACACAATATTCACATGAAGTTTCTTATCACTAATTTGTTTACACAATGTACAGTGGTACCCCGACTTACGATGGTCCCCAAACTCACCCTTTTATGTAAGTTTATTTTTTTAAATTTTTTTGTAAGTGTAATTTTGGGGGTCTAAAAGGACTAGTCTATTTTACATCATTCCTTATGGGGATAAATTCATTTGGTAATGGCACTTGAACAGAATTCTGGAATGAAAAAATATCGTAAGTCGTGGTACCACTGTATTTACAAATTTTTACAATAACAAATATTAATTATTTATATTGTTCAATCATATATATACATACATAGAGTCACTGGACATGTTTCTAGAAGTTCTGCAGCCTGTGGAAGTCTCTGAAACATGGTTCCATGCACAGTGGTGTTTCACATTCCACACACATAAAACGAGTGTCTTTGCATTGTTGTGGGCGTTTTTTTTGTATGTGCACAGACAAAACACCTCTTCTGAGCCTTTTTCTTGCAAGCAGTAGCAGGCAGTTTTGTTAGGAAGTGTTCACCACCAGGCCTCAGACGAGAGGGTAGGTGTTGATGACTTGGTGTTGGGCGGGTTTCTATTGCAGGTGTTGCTCCTTGGTACTTGAATATTATTTGTCTGATGACAGACAAACAAAATTCGCCATATGGTGGTTTGTTTGTGGTCTTCAACTTATAAATATTAATAATAATAATAATAATAATATAATATTTTTATTTCGATGCAAGTTACAAGTATACATAGTTATTGGTAGTTACAATTATAAAACTGTAATGCAAGGAGAGCCACTGGCATGCCATGGCATTAGGGGCAGCATATTCTAAAGACTTATTCACTAAGTACTTAATACAGTCATACCTCGGTTAACGATATTAATCCGTCAGAGAGGGCATATCTTTAACCGAAACAATCGTTAAAAGAGTGGTGAAGCAATGTAAAAAGAGAGCAGATGAGAGAGTGGGTGAGATGTTATCAGCAAATTTTGTTGAAAATAAGAAAAAGTTTTGGAATGAGATTAATAAGTTGAGGAAGCCTAGAGAACAAATGGATTTGACAGTTAAAAATAGAGAGGAGAGTTATTAAATGGAGAGTTAGAGGTATCGGGAAGATGGAGAGAATATTTTGAGGATTTGTTAAATGTTGATGAAGACAGGGAAGCTGTGATTTCGTGTGTAGGGCAAGGAGGAATAACATCTTGTAGGAGTGTGGAAGAGCCAGTTGTGGGTGTTTGGGAAGTTCGTGAGGCAGTGGGTAGAATGAAAGGGGTAAGGCAGCTGGGATTGATGGGATAAAGATAGAAATGTTAAAAGCAGGTGGGGATATAATTTTGGAGTGGTTGGTGCTATTATTTAATAAATGTATGGAAGAGGGTAAGGTACCTAGGGATTGAGAAGCGTGTATTGTTCCTTTGTATAAAGGCAAGGGGACAAAAGAAGTGCAAAAATTATAGGGAATAAGTCTGTTGAGTGTACCTGGTAAAGTGTATGGTAGAGTTATTATTGAAAGAATTAAGAGTAAAACAGAAAGCAGGATAGCAGATGAACAAGGGGCTTTAGGAAAGGTAGGGGTGTGTAGACCAAGTGTTTACAGTGAAACATATAGGTGAACAGTATTTGGATAAGGGTAAAGATGTTTTTGTGGCATTTATGGATTTGGAAAAGGCGTATGATAGGGTAGATAGGGGGCAATGTGGCAGATGTTGCAGGTGTATGGAATAGGAGGAAGGTTACTGAAAGCAGTGAAGAGTTTTTATGAGGATAGTGAGGCTCAGGTTAGAGTGTGTAGGAGGGAAGGGACTATTTCCAGTAAAAGTGGGCCTTAGACAAGGATGTGTGATGTCACCGTGGTTGTTCAATATATTTATAGATGGGGTTGTAAGAGAAGTGAATGCGAGGGTCTTGGCAAGAGGTGTTGGGCTAAAAGATAAAGAAGCAAATACAAAGTGGGAGTTGTCACAGTTGCTTTTGCTGATGACACTGTGCTTTTGGGAGATTCTGAAGAGAAGCTGCAGAGGTTGGTGGATGAATTTGGTAGGGTGTGTAAAAGAAGAAAATTGAAAGTGAATATAGGAAAGAGTAAGGTGATGAGGATAACAAAAGAATAGGTGACGAAAGATTGGATATCAGATTGGAGGGAGAGAGTATGGAGGAGGTGAATGTATTCAGATATTTGGGAGTGGACATGTCGGATGGGTCTATGAAGGATGAGGTGAATCATAGAATTGATGAGGGAAAAGGGTGAGTGGAGCACTTCGAGTCTGTGGAGACAAAGAACCTTGTCCATGGAAGTAAAGAGGGAATGTATGAGAGTATAGTTATACCAACGCTCTTATATGGGTGTGAAGCATGGGTGATGAATGTTGCATGAGGAGAAGGCTGGAGGCAGTGGAGATGTCATGTCTGAGGTCAATGTGTGGTGTGAATATAATGCAGAGAATTCGGAGTTTGGAAATTAGGAGGAGGTGCGGGATTACCAAACGATTGTCCAGAGAGCTGAGGAGGGGTTGTTGAGGTGGTTTGGACATGTAGAGAGAATGGAACGAGACAGAGTGACTTCGAGAGTGTATAAATCTGTAGTGGAGGGAAGGCGGGGTAGGGGTCGGCCTAGGAAAGGTTGGAGGAGGGGTAAAGGAAGTTTTGTGTGCGAGGGCTTGGATTTCCAGCAAGCATGTGTGAGCGTATTTGATAGGAGTGAATGGAGGCATATGGTTTTAATACTTGACGTGCTGTTGGAGTGTGAGCAAAGTAACATTTATGAAGGATTCAGGGAAACCGGCAGGCCGGACTTGAGTTCTGGAGATGGGAAGTACAGTGCCGGCACTCTGAAGGAGGGGTGTAAATGTTGCAGTTTTATAACTGTAGTGTAAAGCACCCTTCTGGCAAGACAGTGATGGAGTGAATGATGATGAAAGTTTTTCTTTTTCGGGCCACCCTGCCTTGGTGGGAATCGGCCGATGTGTTAATAAAAAAAAAAAAAAAATTAATCCGTCCAAGACTTTCAAAAATAGTAAAATAAAATATTTTTTAGAACTTTTTGACATTAAATAATACACAATTTAATGAACAATAAATAAATACACATGTAAATATAGTACAATATCATGTCACTTGCATTTATTGAAGAGTTGTTGATGTGTGGAGGACGGGAGGAGGGGAAAGGATGGAGTATAGTATGCTAGTGTTTGGAAGGGGAATCCCCTTCCATTAACACTGCAGGTGGCAAGTTCTTTTCTGGGGTTACTGGCCTTTTTCTTTTAATGTCACACTCCCTGCATGAATGGTACACTTCCTGCATGCCTGCTACACTCCCTGCATGCCTGCTACACTCCCTGCATGCCTGCTACACTCCCTGCATAAATGCTACACTCCCTGCATAAATGCTACACTCCCTGCATAAATGCTACACTCCCTGCATAAATGCTACACTCCCTGCATAAATGCTACACTCCCTGCATAAATGCTACACTCCCTGCATAAATGCTAAACTCCCTGCATGCCTGCTACACTCCCTGCATAAATGCTACACTCCCTGCATGCCTGCTACACTCCCTTCATGAATGCTACACTCCCTGCATGAATGCTACACTCCCTGCATGAATGCTACACTCTTTATCACAGGGCTGGCACTAGGAGCTTTCTTTGGACCCATGGTAGCTTATTTAGCAGTTGCAAGCACTAAAAACAGTGGAATAATGACAATATACAGTCATACCCCGTGTTACGATGCTGTCATCTTACGTTATTTTCGAGTACCGATATTTATAACGTAAACAAATTGATTGCGATTAACGATGTTTGCTTCGTGTAACGACATTCGTACCGGACGTGTCCGCTTTGCGCCCAGCTGAGCCGACTCAGGAGCGTCAGTGTGCTATTGTTTACAATTGAGAGCGACCACCCACCCACACCCACGCATTCATACCAGTATCAGTGGACCTCGGTTAACGAATACCCCGAAAACGTGCAGTATGTAAGTATAATTTTGTAAGTTCTTGTGGAAGTGTATTTTTGGGGGTCTGAAATAGACTAACCTACGTGAAATTTTTCCTTAAGGGAGTAAATTGTTCGGTAATGGCACTTGAGCAGACTTCAGGAGTGAAGTTCATTGGCGCTTGAACTAGCCAGACTCACTCTTGAACAAACTAGAGAACAGCGTGCATTTGCTAAGGAGCAATTTGATAGAGAGAGGAGAGGAGGCAATTCCATCAGACTGTAGATGACTTCAATTTGCAAAGGGCAATACAGTTTGTTCCTCATTTTGTTGAAGCAGAGCCAGAACAGTTTTTCGAAGCATTTGAAAACCAGGCTCGAGCTTTAGGGTGGCCTGAGGTTCATTGGGCGTCACTGGTGCATACTGCGTTGTTTGGTAAGGCACAAGAATTTACTTCCATCCTGGGAAATGAAGACTTTGGTAACTATCGCATTGTAAAAACCACTGTTCTTGGGGCTTATCAATGTATTCCTGCCAAGTATAGGAAAGAATTTAAACTCAGCAGAAGGCAGTTGAGTCAGTCTTATGTTGACTACGTAAGACAGCAGACCAGGGCTTTTACAAAGTGGTACAAGGCAAGTGGTGTCGTTGATTTTGAAAATTTGAAGCAGCTCATCTTGGTGGACAACCTGCTGGAGTCTGTTAGTCCAGAGGTTTGAGTCTTTCTGCAAGATCATTCCTTGCCTACGGCATTGGAAGCAGATAGGTTGGCTGATACTTTTGAAACTAACCACTCCTTGTCCGAGCAGTCTTAAATCTTTCCTCAACAGCCAGGTATGAGCAGAGATCGTCAAAGAAAAGTTCCTGAGTGGAGAAATAAAGGTCAAGATGAAGGTGAATCTCGTCAGCAGTCAACTAAATCACCTGGTGAGCAGCGTTACTTCACTCCTGGTCAACCTGGTGAAAGACTTCAACCTACTCAACATGGTGATTCGAAGAGGCAGCATCCAGAGTGGCGTAAGCCACAAAATCAACGAGGTGCTAAAGTTAAAGCTGAGATGGTATGTTACAACTGTGGCAAGCCTAGCCACATCAGGCCCAATTGTCCAAGTAAACCCCAACCATTTGGGAAAATTTCTAATATCCTTAATATGTCCCAGAAAGAAGTAGAGAAGGGGATGGCCCCCTATTATAGCACTTGTCATATAGCCCTTCAGGAACATTCAGAGAAAAAGGAAGTTAGAACCTTTAGGGATACTGGTGCATATTGCTCACTTATAAGAGAGGGAGTACTTCCCCTTTCTGAACAAACCTCTTTGCAGTCCTCAGTTCTGTTAGAAGCTTTTGGAGGAGCAGTATTTTCTGTCCCTTTACATCAAATCTATTTTATTTTATTTTATTAACACATCGGCCGATTCCCACCAAGGCAGGGTGGCCCGAAAAAGAAAAACTTTCATCATCATTCACTCCATCACTGTCTTGCCAGAGGGGTGCTTTACACTACAGTTATAAAACTACAGCATTAACACCCCTCCTTCAGAGTGCAGACACTGTACTTCCCATCTCCAGGACTCAAGTCCGGCCTGCCGGTTTCCCTGAATCCCTTCATAAATGTTACTTTGCTCACACTCCAACAGCACGTCAAGTATTAAAAACCACTTGTCTCCATTCACTCCTATCAAATACGCTCACACATGCTTGCTGGAAGTCCAAGCCCCTCGCACACAAAACTTCCTTTACCCTCTCCCTCCAACCTTTCCTAGGCCGACCCCTACCCCGCCTTCCCTCCACTACAGATTTATACAATCTCAAAGTTATTCTGTCTCGTTCCATTCTCTCTACATGTCCGAACCACCTCAACAACCCCTCCTCAGCTCTCTGGATAATAGTTTTGGTAATCCCGCACCTCCTCCTAATTTCCAAACTCCGAATTCTCTGCATTATATTCACACCACACATTGACCTCAGACATGACATCTCCACTGCCTCCAGCCTTCTCCTTGTTGCAACATTCATCACCCATGCTTCACACCCATATAAGAGTGTTGGCATAACTATACTCTCATACATTCCCTTCTTTACTTCCATGGACAAAGTTCTTTGTCTCCAGAGATTCCGAAGTGCTCCACTCACCCTTTTTCCCTCATCAATTCTATGATTCACCTCATCCTTCATAGACCCATCTGCTGACATGTCCACTCCCAAATATCTGAATACATTCACCTCCTCCATACTCTCTCCCTCCAATCTGATATCCAATCTTTCGTCACCTAATCTTTTTGTTATCCTCATCACCTTACTCTTTCCTATATTCACTTTCAATTTTCTTCTTTTACATACCTTACCAAATTCATCAACCAACCTCTGCAACTTCTCTTCAGAATCTCCCAAAAGCACAGTGTCATCAGCAAAAAGCAATTGTGACAACTCCCACTTTGTATTTGATTCTTTATCTTTTAACCCCACACCTCTTGCCAAGACCCTCGCATTCACTTCTCTTACAACCCCATCTATAAATATATTGAACAACCACGGTGACATCACACATCCTTGTCTAAGGCCCACTTTTACTGGGAAATAGTCCCCTTCCCTCCTACACACTCTAACTTGAGCCTCACTATCCTCATAAAAACTCTTCACTGCTTTCAGTAACCTACCTCCTATTCCATACACTTGCAACATCTGCCACATTGCCCCCCTATCCACCCTATCATACGCCTTTTCTAAATCCATAAATGCCACAAAAACCTCTTTACCCTTATCTAAATACTGTTCACCTATATGTTTCACTGTAAACACTTGGTCTACACACCCCCTATCTTTCCTAAAGCCCCCTTGTTCATCTGCTATCCTGCTTTCTGTCTTACTCTTAATTCTTTCAATAATAACTCTACCATACACTTTACCAGGTACACTCAACAGACTTTTTCTTTTCTTTTCAACACGTCAGCCGTTTCCCACCGAGGCAGGGTGGCTCAAAAGGAAAAACGAAAGTTTCTCCTTTTACATTTATTAATTTATTCAGGAGAAGGGGTTACTAGCCCCTTGCTCCAGGCATTTTAGTCGCCTCTTACGACACGCATGGCTTACATAGGAAGAATTCTGTTCCACTTCCACATGGAGATAAGAGGAAAGAAGAACAAGAACTAGTAAGAAAATAGAAGAAAACCCAGAGGGGTGTGTATATATATGCTTGTACATGAATGTGTAGTGTGACCTAAGTGTAAGTAGAAGTAGCAAGATGTACCTAAAATCTTGCATGTTTATGAGACAGAAAAAAGACACCAGCAATCCTACCATCATGTAAAACAATTACAGGCTTTCGTTTTACACTCACTTGGCAGGACGGTAGTACCTCCCTGGGCGGTTGCTGTCTACCAACCTACTACCTAGACTCAACAGACTTATTCCCCTATAATTTTTGCACTCTTTTGTCCCCTTTGCCTTTATACAAAGGAACAATACACGCTCTCTGCCAATCCCTAGGTACCTTACCCTCTTCCATACATTTATTAAATAATAGCACTAACCACTCCAAAACTATATCCCCACCTGCTTTTAACATTTCTATCTTTATCCCATCAATCCCAGCTGCCTTACCCCCTTTCATTCTACCCACTGCCTCATGAACTTCCCCCATACTCACAACTGGCTCTTCCACACTCCTACAAGATGTTATTCCTCCTTGCCCTATACACGAAATCACAGCTTCCCTGTCTTCATCAACATTTAACAACTCATCAAAATATTCCCTCCATCTTCCCGATACCTCTAACTCTCCATTTAATAACTCTCCTCTCCTATTTTTAACTGTCAAATCCATTTGTTCCCTAGGCTTCCTCAACTTATTAATCTCACTCCAAAACTTTTTCTTATTTTCAACAAAATTTGTTGATAACATCTCACCCACTCTCTCATTTGCTCTCTTTTTACATTGCTTCACATTGCAACCACCCAGGGAGGTACTACCGTCCTGCCAGGTGACTGTGAAACAGAAACCTGAAACTGTTTTACATGATGGTAGGATTGCTGGTGTCTTTTTTCTGTCTCATAAACACGCTGGATAACAGGTATATCTAGCTACTTCTACTTACACTTTAGGTCACACTACACAGGCATGCACATGCATATATATACATACACACATCTAGGTTTTTCTCCTTTTTCTTAATAGCTCTTGTTCTTTATATTTTCTCTATTGTCCATGGGGAAGTTGAAAAGAATCTTTCCTCCGTAAGCCATGCGTGTCGTATGAGGCGACTAAAATGCCGGGAGCAATGGGCTAGTAACCCCTTCTCCTGTACACATTTACTAAAAAAGAGAAGAAAAACTTTATAAAACTGGGTTGTTTGAATGTGCGTGGATGTAGTGTGGATGATAAGAAAGAGATGATTGCTGATGTTATGAATGAAAAGAAGTTGGATGTCCTGGCCCTAAGCGAAACAAAGCTGAAGGGGGTAGGTGAGTTTCAGTGGGGAGAAATAAATGGGATTAAGTCAGGAGTATCTGAGAGAGTTAGAGCTAAGGAAGGGGTAGCAATAATGTTGAAGGATCAGTTATGGAAGGAGAAGAAGGAATATAAATGTGTAAATTCAAGGATTATGTGGATTAAAATAAGGGTCAGATGCGAAAAGTGGGTCATAATAAGCGTGTATGCACCTGGAAAAGAGAGGAGTGTAGAGGAGAGAGAGAGATTTTGGGAGATGTTAAGCGAATGTATAGGAACTTTTGAACCAAGTGAGAGAGTAATTGTGGTAGGGGACCTAAATGCTAAAGTAGGAGAAACATATAGAGAGAGTGTGGTAGGTAAGTTTGGGGTGCCAGGTGTAAATGATAATGGGAGCCCTTTGATTGAACTTTGTATAGAAAGGGGTTTAGTTATAGGTAATACATATTTTAAGAAAAAGAGGATAAATAAGTATACAAGATATGATGTAGGGCGTAATGACAGTAGTTTGTTGGACTATGTATTGGTAGATAAAAGACTGTTGAGTAGACTTCAGGATGTACATGTTTATAGAGGGGCCACAGATATATCAGATCACTTTTTAGTTATAGCTACAGTGGGAGTAAAAGGTAGATGGGATACAAGGAAAATAGAAGCAGTAAGTAAGAGAGAGGTGAAGGTTTATAAACTAAAAGAGGAGGCAGTTAGGGTAAGATATAAACAACTATTGGAGGATAGATGGGCTAGTGAGAGTGTAGGCAATGGGGTCGAAGATGTATGAAGTAGATTTAAAAATGTAGTGTTAGAGTGTTCAGCAGAAGTTTGTGGTTACAGGCGAGTGGGTGGGGGAGGGAAGAAGAGCGATTGGTGGAATGATGATGTAAAGAGAGTAGTAAGGGAGAAAAAGTTAGCATATGAGAATTTTTACAAAGTAGAAGTGATGCAAGGAGGGAAGAGTATATGGAGAGAAAAAGAGAGGTTAAGAGAGTGGTGAAGCAATGTAAAAAGAGAGCAAATGAGAGAGTGGGTGAGATGTTATCAACAAATTTTGTTGAAAATAAGAAAAAGTTTTAGAGTGAGATTAATAAGTTGAGGAAGCCTAGGGAACAAATGGATTTGACAGTTAAAAATAGGAGAGGAGAGTTATTAAATGGAGAGCTAGAGGTATCGGGAAGATGGAGGGAATATTTTGATGAGTTGTTAAATGTTGATGAAGACAGGGAAGCTGTGATTTCGTGTATAGGGCAAGGAGGAATAACATCTTGTAGGAGTGTGGAAGAGCCAGTTGTGAGTGTGGGGGAAGTTCGTGAGGCAGTGGGTAGAATGAAAGGGGGTAAGGCAGCTGGGATTGATGGGATAAAGATAGAAATGTTAAAAGCAGGTGGGGATATAGTTTTGGAGTGGTTAGTGCTATTATTTAATAAATGTATGGAAGAGGGTAAGGTACCTAGGGATTGGCAGAGAGCGTGTATTGTTCCTTTGTATAAAGGCAAAGGGGAAAAAAGAGAGTGCAAAAATTATAGGGGAATAAGTCTGTTGAGTGTACAGTGGACCCCCGAGTTTCGTAAAAACTTCACTCCTGAAGTCTGCTCAAGTGCCATTACCGAACGAATTTACTCCCTTAAGGAAAAATTTCACGTAGGTTAGTCTATTTCAGACCCCTAAAAATACACTTCCACAAAAACTTACAAAATTATACTTACATAAT
Organism: Cherax destructor; assembly: GCA_009830355.1. NCBI lineage: Eukaryota > Metazoa > Arthropoda > Malacostraca > Decapoda > Parastacidae > Cherax > Cherax destructor. The sequence continues at coordinate 29,498 of WNWK01023436.1, forward strand.
TGCACGATTTCCGGGGTATTCGTTAACTGAGGGTCCACTGTACCTGGTAAAGTGTATGGTAGAGTTATTATTGAAAGAATTAAGAGTAAGACAGAAAGCAGGATAGCAGATGAACAAGGGGGCTTTAGGAAAGGTAGGGGATGTGTAGACCAAGTGTTTACAGTGAAACATATAGGTGAACAGTATTTGGATAAGGGTAAAGAGGTTTTTGTGGCATTTATGGATTTACAAAAGGCGTATGATAGGGTGGATAGGGGGGCAATGTGGCAGATGTTGCAGGTGTATGGAATAGGTAGGTAGGTTACTGAAAGCAGTGAAGAGTTTTTATGAGGATAGTGAGGCTCAAGTTAGAGTGTGTAGGAGGGAAGGGGACTATTTCCCAGTAAAAGTGGGCCTTAGACAAGGATGTGTGATGTCACCGTCGTTGTTCAATGTATTTATAGATGGGGTTGTAAGAGAAGTGAATGCGAGGGTCTTGGCAAGAGGTGTGGGGTTAAAAGATAAAGAATTAAATACAAAGTGGGAGTTGTCACAGTTGCTTTTTGCTGATGACACTGTGCTTTTGGGAGATTCTGAAGAGAAGTTGCAGAGGTTGGTGGATGAATTTGGTAGGGTGTGTAAAAGAAGAAAATTGAAAGTGAATATAGGAAAGAGTAAGGTGATGAGGATAACAAAAAGATTAGGTGACGAAAGATTGGATATCAGATTGGAGGGAGAGAGTATGGAGGAGGTGAATGTATTCAGATATTTGGGAGTGGACATGTCAGCGGATGGGTCTATGAAGGATGAGGTGAATCATAGAATTGATGAGGGAAAAAGGGTGAGTGGAGCACTTCGGAGTCTGTGGAGACAGAGAACTTTGTCCATGGAAGTAAAGAAGGGAATGTATGAGAGTATAGTTATACCAACACTCTTATATGGGTGTGAAGCATGAGTGATGAATGTTGCAACGAGGAGAAGGCTGGAGGCAGTGGAGATGTCATGTCTGAGGTCAATGTGTGGTGTGAATATAATGCAGAGAATTCGGAGTTTGGAAACTAGGAGGAGGTGCGGGATTACCAAAACTATTATCCAGAGAGCTGAGGAGGGGTTGTTGAGGTGGTTCGGACATGTAGAGAGAATGGAACGAGACAGAATAACTTCGAGAGTGTATAAATCTGTAGTGGAGGGAAGGCGGGGTAGGGGTCGGCCTAGGAAAGGTTGGAGGGAGGGGTAAAGGAAGTTTTGTGTGCGAGGGCTTGGACTTCCAGCAAGCATGTGTGAGCGTATTTGATAGGAGTGAATGGAGACAAATGGTTTTTAATACTTGACGTGCTGTTGGAGTGTGAGCAAAGTAACATTTATGAAGGGGTTCACGGAAACCGGCAGGCCGGACTTGAGTCCTAGAGATGGGAAGTACAGTGTCTGCACTCTGAAGGAGGGGTGTTAATGTTGCAGTTTTATAACTGGAGTGTAAAGCACCCCTCTGGCAAGACAGTGATGGAGTGAATGATGATGAAAGTTTTTCTTTTCGCCACCCTGCCTTGGTGGGAATCGGCCGATGTGTTAATAAAAAATAATAATACTCTTCCCTCCTTGTATCACTTCTACTCTGT
>WNWK01023437.1:0-31092 GCA_009830355.1 Cherax destructor
TATTAGTATTATGTAATTTTTTTTCCCCTTCCCCCGGCAAAAATTTTACATAGATAAAAAAGATGTTTATATGCTTTAATGTTTTTATATAATTTTAAGAAAATATCATAGAGGGATTAATAAAAATGTCTATATTAAGAAAATTGACATTTAATGTGCCCAAGAGTGATTATTCAAAATAGAGAGTGCCAGGGAAAAATGAAAACAAACTGGGTGGCGCGCACCGATTGAAAGACCCCCGCTGTATACAAAAATTTTTGGGCATAATTTGATCTCGGAGAACGGGGAAAGCCAAAAAAAATTAAAAAAAGGGCCCTACTGTACCAGGTAAAGGGAAGGGTTATTATTGAAAGAATTAGAGATAAGAGAGAGAGTAGGATTGCAGATGAGCCAGGGGGCTTTTGAGTGGGTAGGGGGTGAGATCAAGTGTTTACAGGAAGAAGGAACAGATTTTTAAAAGGTAGGGGAAATTTTTATTGCATTTTGGGTTTAGAAAAGGCATATGATAGAGGGATAGGGGGGCAATGTGGCAAATGTTGCAAGTGTTGGGAAAAGGTAGTAAGTTATGAAGGCTGAAAAGTTTTTTGAGGATAGTGAGGCCCGTTAGGGGGGTGTAGGAGAGGGGAGATTACCCCAAAGTAGGTCTTAAAAGGATTTTAATTTCACCACGGGGGGAAAGGGGGGGGGATTAAATTTTGGGGAAAACCCTTTTACTGTTTTCCCATATAATGTTTGGGGCCACTGTTTCGGGGAAATAAAAGACGCGAAAATTTAGGGCCCAAAACAAGTGGGGGAAAGCTGGAACCCCATATGAGAGAATGGGTTTTTTGGCGTGTGCGCTGTAAAAAATCCCCCACGAGGCATAAGAGAAAATCCACCCAGTTTTTTATTAAAACCCACTTTAGGTATTTTTAATAGTATTTATGGTTGTATTTCTTTTCGTGGTTTATTTTAAGAATGGGGAAAAATTCTCAGAAATAGAGATGATTTTGATTAGTTTCATGATGAAAACGACCTTGAAATTGAGTCAAAAAAGGGAAAAAGTTCAATTTTTGAATGTTTAAATAAACAAATCACAGCCGGGCCAATACACATCAACTGGTGAGTCAATATTCTTTCACAAGGCACTGGGTATTATTTTTACCATTTTAAAAAATGCAATTCCGCATCTTATTTTAGTGCCAGGGAAAGTCTGCATTGTTTATTATGTACCCCATTTTGAAATTGAAACTTTTTTTTTTTTTGATGAAATTGGCCAAATTGCCAATTTTTGAGCACTTTATTGGGGGTTGAAATGGGAAATTTTTTTTGTACTCAATCGAAGAACAAATGGGTTTCTAAAGAAATATCTATGAGTTTGGTCAACTGGAAAAATGGAATTTACCAAAAAAAGGGCTCAAAGTCAGCGAAATAGCCAATGCGTATATATCCGAGATCACTAATTCTCGAGAGCGTAATTCCGTAAGTTTTCCATCAATTTCATACTTTTGGGGTCATTACCATCGGAAAATGATTCTCTATCATTTCATAAGAATTTTTTTTTTTTTTTTAATTTGACTACACGAGCACTCAGGATTAGGGGTTGTGACAGTCAAGGTTAAATGAAAAATGGGAGTTGACACAGTTACTTTTTGCTGATGATACCGTGTTTATGGAGATTCTAAAGAAATGTTGCAAAGGTTAGTGGACAGTTTGGGAGGGTTTTAAAGGTAGAAAGTTGAAAGTAAAACATAGATAAGAGTAAGGTGATGAAGGTATCAAATGATTTAAATAAAGAAAATTAGATATCACATTGGAGAAAGGGATTATGGAAGAAGTAAATGTTTTCAGATATTTGGGAGTTGACTTGTCAGCGGATGGGTTTATGAAGGATGAGGTTAATCATAGAACTGATGAAGGAAAAAGGTGAGTGGAGCGTTGAGGTATATGTGGAGAGAAAACGTTATCCATGGAGGCAAAGAAGGAATGTACGAAAGTATAGTGGTACCAACACTCTTATATGGGTGTGAAGCATGGGTTGCAAATGCTGCAGGAAGGAGGTGGCTGAAGGCAGTGGAGATGTCCTGTCTAAGGGCAATGTGTGGTGTAAATATTATGCCGAAAATTGGGAGTGTGGAAATTGGGAGGAGGTGTGGAGTTACTAAAAGTATTTGTCAGAGGGCTGAAGAGGGGTTGTTGAGGTGGTTTGGTCATTTGGAGAGAATGGATCAAAGTAGAATGACTTGGAGAGCATATAAATCTGTAGGGGAAGGAAGGCGGGTAGGGGTCGTCCTCGAAAAGGTTGGAGGGAGGGGTAGAGGAGGTTTTGTGGGCGAGGGGCTTGGACTTTCAGCAAGCATGTGTGAGCGTGTTAGATAGGAGTGAATGGAGACGAATGGTTTTTGGGACCTGGCGAGCTGTTGGAGTGTGAGCAGGGTAATATTTTGTGAAGGGATTCAGGAAACCAGTTAATTGATTAGTTGTTGGACTTGAGTCCTGGAAATGGGAAGTACAATGCTTGCACTTTAAAGGAGGGGTCTGGGATAGTGACAGTTGGGAGGGACTTATTCTCAGTTGTCATATCTGAGCACCTCTGCAAAGACAGTGATTATGTATGAGTGAGGTGAAAGTGTTGAATAATGATGAAAGTATTTTCTTTGGGGATTTTCTTTCTTTTTGGGTCACCCTGCCTCGATGGGAGACGGCCGACTTGTTGAAAAAAAAAAAATCATACGATTACAAGCAATGATCCTGATATCAACCTTTATTACATGACTTGCATGCATCAAACAGCAACTGTAATTATTATACAGCAGATCAAGCAAAGACTTAGCTCAGAGCCAACAATAACACTACCATCTTTAATTACAATGTCAGATCATTGAGCAAACATTACGATGATCTCACAGCATTACTCAATTCCCTGCATACCAGTATGTCATCATCACACTCACTGACACCTGGCTAAAGCCTGGTACTACAGATGTCTGCCATTCCTGGTTACACAGCCATACACAACTGTAGGACAGACCAGCAAGGAATGGAACAGCTACATACTACTCAAATCAACTTGAATGTATCAATAATTCTTGCACAAGGGATGAACATGGAGAATACAGTGAACCCCAGTGTTCGTGATTTATTTGTTCCAGAATGCTGTTCAATTGCCGTTAACAAACAAATTTGTTGCCATAAGGAATAATGTAAATTAGACTAGTCCTTTTAGACCCCAAATATACACTTACAAAAGCACTTACAAAAATACACTTACATAATTGTTCGAGTTTGGAGCATCACGAACGGGGGTCCACTGTATATTAGAGCTAAATTTAAATCAAAAGACCTGCAAAAACCCCTCACAGTGATAAACATCTACAGAGTACCGCAGTCAAACATTTACCACTTTAGTGAAAAATTAGAAAACATGATAACTGATGCACACATGAACAGAGACCATTTGCTGCTCACAGTAGATTTCAACATAAATCTCCTACATGTCCCAATGTTATATCCCCAGATTGTTAATTTGAGTAAATGTGCTGTCTGCTATAAATAAAAACAGATGTACAACTCAAACAAACTATGATCAATTTCTCTAGTAGTATTAACACTTTCGGGGTTTCGGCCGTACTAGTACGACTTACGCACCAGGGTTTTCATCGTACTAGTATGCCTAAATTCTAGCCCCTCAAATCAAGCAGAAACAGGCTGGTAGGCCCTAGACGTGAGAGAATGGGGCTGTGGTCAGTGTGGGCAGTATAAAAAATCCTGCACCCCACAGTGCATAATGAGGAAAAAAAACTGACCGTGTTTTGGTTTAAAACAACGACTTTGCAGTCTATTTTCGTATGGTATTTATGCTTGTATTCTCGTTTTCTTAGTCTTATTTGATAGAATTGATGATATATTACAGAATTTTTATTTTTAACACATCGGCCGATTCCACCAAGGCAGGGTGGCGAAAAGAAAACTTCATCATCATTCACTCCATCACTGTCTTGCCAGAAGGGTGCTTTAAATACAGTTATAAAACTGCAACATTAACACCCCTCCTTCAGAGTGCCGGCACTGTACTTCCCATCTCCAGAACTCAAGTCCGCCCGCCGGTTTCCTGAATCCCTTCATAAATGTTACTTTGCTCACACTCCAACAGCACGTCAAGTATTAAAAACCATATGCCTCCATTCACTCCTATCAAATACGCTCACACATGCTTGCTGGAAGTCCCAAACCTCCTCCTAATTTCCAAACTCCGAATTCTCTGCATTATATTCACACCACACATTGACCTCAGACATGACATCTCCACTGCCTCCAGCCTTCTCCTCGTTGCAACATTCATCACCCATGCTTCACACCCATATAAGAGCGTTGGTATAACTATACTTCATACATTCCCTTTATTCCATGGACAAGGTTCTTTGTCTCCACAGACTCGAAGTGCTCCACTCACCCTTTTCCCTCATCAATTCTATGATTCACCTCATCCTTCATAGACCCATCCGCCGACATGTCCACTCCCAAATATCTGAATACATTCACCTCCTCCATACTCTCTCCTCCAATCTGATATCCAATCTTTCGTCACCTATTCTTTTGTTATCTCATCACCTTACTCTTTCCTATATTCACTTTCAATTTTCTTCTTTACACACCCTACCAAATTCATCCACCAACCTCTGCAGCTTCTCTTCAGAATCTCCCAAAGCACAGTGTCATCAGCAAAAGCAACTGACAACTCCCACTTTGTATTTGCTTTATCTTTTAGCCCAACACCTCTTGCCAAGACCTCGCATTCACTTTCTTACAACCCCATCTATAAATATATTGAACAACCACGGTGACATCACACATCCTTGTCTAAGGCCCACTTTTACTGGGAAATAGTCCCCTTCCTCCTACACACTCTAACCTGAGCCTCACTATCCTCATAAAAACTCTTCACTGCTTTCAGTAACCTTCCTCCTATTCCATACACCTGCAACATCTGCCACATTGCCCCCTATCTACCCTATCATACGCCTTTTCCAAATCCATAAATGCCACAAAAACATCTTTACCCTTATCCAAATACTGTTCACCTATATGTTTCACTGTAAACACTTGGTCTACACACCCCTACCTTTCCTAAAGCCCCTTGTTCATCTGCTATCCTGCTTTCTGTTTTACTTTAATTCTTTCAATAATAACTCTACCATACACTTTACCAGGTACACTCAACAGACTTATTCCTATAATTTTTGCACTCTTTTGTCCCCTTTGCCTTTATACAAAGGAACAATACACGCTTCTGCCAATCCCTAGGTACCTTACCCTCTTCCATACATTTATTAAATAATAGCACCAACCACTCCAAAATTATATCCCCACCTGCTTTTAACATTTCTATCTTTATCCCATCAATCCCAGCTGCCTTACCCCTTTCATTCTACCCACTGCCTCACGAACTTCCCTACACCCACAACTGGCTCTTCCACACTCCTACAAGATGTTATTCTCCTTGCCCTACACACGAAATCACAGCTTCCTGTCTTCATCAACATTTAACAAATCCTCAAAATATTCTCTCCATCTTCCCGATACTTAACTCTCCATTTAATAACTCCTCTCCTATTTTTAACTGTCAAATCCATTTGTTCTCTAGGCTTCCTCAACTTATTAATCTCATTCCAAAACTTTTTCTTATTTTCAACAAAATTTGCTGATAACATCTCACCCACTCTCTCATCTGCTCTCTTTTACATTGCTTCACCACTTTAACCTCTCTTTTTCTCTCCATATACTCTTCCTCCTTGCATCACTTCTACTTTGTAAAACCTCTCATATGCTAACTTTTCTCCTTACTACTCTCTTTACATCATCATTCCACCAATCGCTCCTCTTCCCTCCTGCACCCACTCGCCTGTAACCACAAACTTCTGCTGAACACTCTAACACTACATTTTTAAATCTACCCCATACATTTTCGACCCCATTGCCTACACTCTCACTAGCCCATCTATCCTCCAATAGTTGTTTATATCTTACCCTAACTGCCTCCTTTTAGTTTATAAACCTTCACCTCTTTACTTACTGATTCTATTTTCCTTGTATCCCATCTACCTTTACTCCAATACACATCAACTGGGTAGTCTAATATTCTTGCACAAGTGAGCTGATTTTAATATACCATTTTTACAATGATGTAGTTGTATACATACAGTAATCTTCTATTTTTTTGTGAGAATAAAATTCAAAATGGAAAGCAAAAGTAATGTAAAAGGGGCCTGAGACGTGACTAATGAACAGATAAAATGTTATTTGAGGCCAGGAATGTTTGTCTCATTTTTTCTAGACCCTATTTTGAAATTGGCATCTTTTGAAATTTGTGTGGAATTGCTAAATTGCCAATTTCTGACCACCTTATTGGGTAGTTCAATTGGTAAATTATGTTTCTTGTACTAAATTGATAGAACAAATGAAATTCTAGAGAAATAGCTAAAATTTTAGTAGAGTGAAACATTGGAATTTGCCGAAAATAGGGATCAAAGTGGGTGAAATCGCCGATGCGTAAATGTCTTTGGGATAACGTTAACTTTGCAAAGCATAATTCCGTTAGTTTTCGATCAAATTTCATAATTTTGGTGTTGTTATGATCGGAAAGATTCTCTATCATTTCATAAGAAAAATCATTTTTTTTCCTGAAAAATTTGCAACCCTGAGAACGAAGTTTGGAGAGGGCCTGGTGACCCCCAAAGGGTTAATTAGTCTGTAAGCCACAATTTAGTCTGCCTATAATGCCATGGCATGATAGTGGCTCTCTTTGCACTGCAACTCATTATTGTAATTATATAATCTCAATGCAAACTTGCAAGGAAATAATTGAATTCACAAACACTATGAGCAACTGCTTGTTGCTACCAACAATAACAAAACCTACAAGAATCTCCGAGACTAGTATCTCCTTATTAGACCACATCTGACTAACACCATAGCCTCTTTAAAATCAGGCATAATCACAGACATCACATACCACTACCCTACCTTTCTCATAACCAGCCTAGGTAAATTGCCCCAAGACACTAAAGTTACCTTCAGACTACATAATGAGACAGCTGTTAATAACTTTATAACAGCTATGATTATTCAGATACTGATGAATGTATTAATAATTTTCTAAAAAAACTCCACTACCTCTATAACAAACATTGCCCTAAAAAAAACTAAACAGATGACAGCAAAGAGATTGAATAGTCCCTTGGCTAACACCCAGTATCCTTTGAGGGTTCACGTTTCGTAGATCTACGCATTGTCCACAGGGTCCAAACCGTAGATCTACGCCATGAGCTCTGCTCACTCAGATATGCTGTGATTGGTAAATTTGGGCCTAGATATGAGAGAATGCATCTATATGGTAAGTGTGCACCATATAAAGTAAATCTTGAAGCACGCAGTGCATAATGAGAAAAAAACTGCGACTGTGTTTTTTTTTTATTAAAACAGCAACTTTGTGGTGTATTTTCATGTGGTTTTTACGGTTGTATTCACAGTTTCTTGGTCTCATTTGATAGAATGGAAGATGTCTTACAGAAATAGAGATTATTTTGATTGGTTTTAGTACTAAAATAGCTTCTAATTGGAGCTCAAAGTAGTGGAAATGTTTGATTTTTGCTGATTTTCAAGAGTAAACAAATCACATCACGTGACCAATACACGTCAACTGGTGGGTCTAATATACTTTACAAATGCACTATTAGTGTTTATACACTATTACAATATTGCATAAGAGTAATTCATCTATTTTTTGGTGTGAATAAAAATTCTTTATGTAAATAAAAAATAAAAATGGAATTCATCTGTAAAGCCTGGAAACATAACTAATAAACAGAAGAAATGTTATTTTAGTGCCAGGAATGCTCATACATTGTTTATTCTGATGCTGCTTTGAAATTGGAATATGTATTTTGAACTTCGTGTGAAATTGGCAAAATTACTAATTCTGATCACTTTATTGGCTAATTTCTGAAAAAGTTGATTGGGCAGTTTCTTGTGCTCAATCAATAAAATAGAAGTAATACTAATGAAATAGCTAAGAATTTGGTCAACTGGAATAATGTAATTGGCCTAAAATAGGAGTCAAAGTAGACAATAGTGAAATTTCATCAGTTTTCCACCAAATTGTGTACTTTTGTTTTATTACCTTAGAAAAAGATTCTCTATCATTTCATAAAAAAAAAATTGAAAATTCTAGACCCTGTGGACAATGCGTAGATCTACGGTTTGGACCCTCAAAGGGTTAAATCCATTAACACAAAGCACCTATAAGAAAAACAGTACAGAATGGGTTAAATAACCAGAGACCACTCTAAGCATTACTCGTCAATCCTTAACCAGCCTGATAAGAAGGTCAAAAAAATTGTATTATGAGAACAGATTGCATAACATAAAAGGTGATATGAAAGACCTGGAAAACTCCTATCTGAAATTTAGGAACTAAAAGATATCCAAAATAAAACAATAAAATTAACTAAATCAGATGAACCCCGGCTCCCACCAACTGAAACAGCAAACAGACTCAATGTTCTCTCTCCACCACAGTAGAGAATCTAGCGAGTAAGATCTAAGCTCAAACATCTGTCCATCAGACTACCTCTCGGGCACCTACCCGATACAATATTCTAGCTCCAACCAACCCAACAGAAGTCTCACTCATCATCAACACCCTTCTTTAACCCTTTGACTGTTTTGATCAGATATATACGTCTTACGAGCCAGTGTTTTGGACGTATATACTCAAGTGAGTGTAAAACGAAAGCCTGTAATTGTTTTACATGATGGTAGGATTGCTGGTGTCTTTTCTGTCTCATAAACATGCAAGATTTCAGGTACATCTTGCTACTTCTACTTACACTTAGGTCACACTACACATTCATGTACAAGCATATATATAAACACCCTCTGGGTTTTCTTCTATTTTCTTACTAGTTCTTGTTCTTATTTCCTCTTATCTCCATGGGGAAGTGGAAAGAGAATCTTCCCTCTGTGTTTGCGTGTCATAAGAGGCTAATTAAAATGTCGTGGAGCAAGGGGCTAGTAACCCCTTCTCCTGAATATATTAATAAATGTAAAAGGAGAAACTTTTGTTTTTCCTTGGGCCACCCTTCCTCGGGAGGCGGCCGACGGTTGAAAGAAAGAAATATACTCAAAAATTCTAGTGGCTTCAAATCGGGCTGTGGAGAAAGCTGGTAGGCCCACATATGAGAGAATGGGTCTGGTGTGGTCGCCGTGCGCTGTATAAAATCCTGCAGCACGCAGTGTATAATGAGAAAAACAACTCTGACCGTGTTTTTGGATTAAAACGCTGACTTCGGAGGTGTATTTTCGTATAATATTTTATAGTTGTATTCTCTTTTCGTGGTCTCATTTGATAGAATGGAAAACATTACAGAAATATAGATAATTTTGATTAGTTTCATGATGAAAATGACGTTGAAATTGAGCTCAATTTAGTGGAAATGTTCGATTTTTGCCAATGTTCAAGAGTACACAAATCATGCCATGCGTCCAATACACGTCAACTGGTGAGTCTAATATTCTTACACAAGTGCACTGATATTATTTATACTATTTTACAATAATGCAGTAGTCTGCATAACAGTAAATCTTCTATTTTTTGTGTGAATAAAAATCAAAATAGAAAGCAAGAGTAATATAAGAGGCTTCCAAAGACGTGACTAATGAACAGAGAAAATCTTATTTTAGTACCAGGAATGTTCCATTGTTTATTCTTGGACCCCATTTTGAAATTGACATTTTTTATTTTGCATGAAATTAAGCCAAATTGCCAATTTCTGACCACTTTATTGGGTAGTTGAAATTGGTAAATTGGTGGTTTCTTCACTCAATCGATAGAACAAATGGAGTCTCTAAAGAAATAGCTATGAGTTTGCTCGACTGTAACAATGGAATTAGCCGAAATAAGGCTCGTGTCGTGCGAAATCGCCGATGTTTATATCGCCGACATCGCTAACTTCGTGAGAGCGTAATCCCGTAAGTTTTCCATCAAATTTCGTACTTTGGTGTCATTACCATCAGGAAAGATTCTATCATTTCATAAGAATTTTTTTTTCCTCCAAAATTTGCGTACATAGAATCACAGTTTCAGAATGGGGCCTCCGACAGTCAAAGGGTTAAAAACAAGGCAGGAGATATAAATAACTTACCACCTTTTATGTACAAAAAGCTTCTCAAGTACTATCACCAATAATTGCAACACTAACAAATCCATCGAAACCTCCACCTTCCCATCAATTCTTAAAATAGCGAGGGTCACCCCGATCCACAAAGGAGGAGATAAAGCAGACTTTGAATAACTATAGACCATCTAACTTATCTCTGCTCTCTAAAATTAATTCTATAGGCAGATCTATTCCTATCTCTGCCTCACAACATACTCAACCCTGTCAGTTTGGATTCAGGATTAATAAAAGCACAAATGATGCTATTATACACATGCTAGAACTAATATACACCGCCCAAGAATGGGGCAAGTAAGTCCCGCTGGGAATCTTCACTGATTTACGTAAAGCTTTTCATACAGTTGACCATGACTTGCTGCACATTAAATTGGCTTACACTATATAAGAGGGCACTCTCAACTACCTAAAGTTATACCTTAGTAACAGAAGCCAATACAGTGGTCCCTCATTAACGATCTTAATCTGTTCCAGGAGCTGTCTTAACACGAATTGCTCGTAATTCGAAACCTTATTTTCCATAAGAAACAATGTAAATATAATTAATCCGTTCCACCCAAAATATTCACAAAAATACATTTTAATTATAGTTCTACATACACAAACAACATTATTAACACTATAAATCCTACTACTAATACTAAATAATAATAATAAGAGTAAGGTGATGAGGGTATCAACGATTTAAATGAAGAAAAATTGGATATCACATTGGAGAGAGGGATTATGGAAGAAGTAAATGTTTTCAGATATTTGGGAGTTGATTTGTCAGCGGATGGGTTTATGAAGGATGAGGTTAACCATGGAATTGATGAAGGAAAAAGGTGAGTGGTGCGTTGAGGTATCTGTGGAGACAAAAACGGTTATCCATGGAGGCAAAGAAGGAATGTACGAAAGTATAGTGGTACCAACACTCTTATATGGGTGGTTGCAAATGCTGCAGCGAGGAGGAGGCTGAGGCAGTGGAGATGTCCTGTCTAAGGGCAATGTGTGTGGTGTAAATATTATGCAGAAAATTGAATGTGGAAATTAGGAGAAGGTGTGGAGTTACTAAAAGTATTTGTCAGAGGGCTGAAGAAGGGTTGAGGGTTTGGTCATTTAGAGAGAATGGATCAAAGTAGAATGACTTGGAGAGCGTATAAATCTGTAGTAGGAAAAGGAAGGCGGGGTAGGGGTCGTGCCCTAGAAAAGGTTGGAGGGAAGGGTAAAGGAGGTATTGTGGGCGAGGGCTTGGACTTCCAGCAAGCATGTGAGAGCGTGTTAGATAGGAGTGAATAAGACGAATGGTTTTTTGGGACATGACGATCTGTTGGAGTGTGAGCAGGTAACATTTTGTGAAGGGATTCAGGGAAACCAGTTAATTGATTTAGTTGGACTTGAGTCCTGGAAAGAGGAAGTACATTGCCTGCACTTTAAAGGAGGGTCTGGGATAGTGACAGCTGGGAGGGACAATTTCAGTTGTCGTATCTGAGCTCCTCTGCAAATACAGTGGTACCTCGACTTGCATATTTTTTCATTCCAGAATGCTGTTCATGCCATTACCAAACGAATTTATCTCCTTAAGAAATGTTGTAAAATAGACTAGTCCTTTTAGACCCCCAAAATTACACTTTACAAAAGCATTTAAAAAATAAACTTACATAAAAGGTGCAGAGTTTGGGGACCATCGCAAGTCGAGGTACCACTGTGTACAGTGATTATGTGTATGAGTGTGGTGAAAGTGTTGAATGATGATGAAAGTATTTTCTTTTTGGGATTTTCTTTCTTTTGGGTCACCCTGCCTCGGTGGGAGACTGCCGAATTTGTTGAAGAAGAAAAAAAAAAAAAAAAAAATCTGCAAAATACTTTCAACTTGTTCCAATGTTATATCCCCAGATTATTAATTTGAGTAAACGTGCTGTCTGCTATAAATAAAAAACAGATGTACAACTCAAACAAACTATGATCAATTTCTCTAGTAGTATTAAGTAGTCTGTGCTTTCATTAAATTTAGTCTGCCCATAATGCCATGGCATGATAGTGGCTCTCTTTGCACTGCAACTCATTATTGTAATTACATAATCTCAAACGTAAACTTGCAAGGAAATAAAATTTGAATTTGAATTTGAATACACCATTTTCCCACTACCTGGAAGACCACACCTTGCCCAGCCCCACGATCTCATGCCCACACCTTACCTGACCTTTCACCATAACACACTGCCCACTTACCGAATCACTTAGTCACCCACCACCCCCATTACTGCCTCCACACCACATGCAACATTCACTCACCCACCCAGTCACCTATCATCCAATCATCACTACCCAACGAGTGACCCATCATCCAATCATCACCCACCCAGTCACCCATCATCCAATACCCAGTCACCCATCACACCACTGCCCTACAGCCTACATCGCTCCACACCCACACCTTACCCATGCTTATGGCCCACACACCTAGTTACCCCCCGTCACTACTGTCCACACCAACAACTGTACTCAACCACCCACACCCACACTGGGCCACTGACACTGTCACCCACACAGTCACCATCACACTGCCTTGTTGCTTCCAGCCTTCACCCCCACACCTCTCCACCACCCAGCATCCTCCACCTCCCAACACCAGCCTCCAGCTCCTAACCCCAGCCCCAATGTTCATGCTTTACCTCTCACAACAGCAGTCCTTCAATCTCCACCCCTCAGTTCGCCACCACCACCAAACCCACTCACCCCAACAGTCTAACCCCTATTTTGTATGCCTCAACCAATAACTCCTTTATAACTCCCATACAGTTACAACAAGTAAGACAACCAAACAGAGCACCTCTGTCTGCTAGCAGAAATGTGGTTGCAGGATCTTGATGTGCATAACCACACTGACCTTCAATTACATTATCATTTTTTTACAATTCTGAGGCCTATAAAAAAATTTGGTTGCCTTTAACCCCTTTCAGGGTCCAAGGGGGTCTCCGAAACCCGTTCTCAGGGTCCATGAGCTCAAAAAAAAATTTTTTTTCTTTTGAAATGAGTTTTTTTCTAAATCTAATAGGCTAAAAAATACATTTTTGCGATCAATACTTATGGAGATATAGAGGATTGGAAGGGACCAAAATGGAACCGCTTATGGCAACATCAGCCGACTGCCTGTCACCCGGTAATAGTTTATTTATTTTTTTATACTTTTTCTTTTATTTTAACATTTTATTTTGTCAAGTAACTTTTATGTCCTGTGAGACCAATATAAACCATATTTTGTATATATACACTCCTTTTATACTACACAATAACTGCTGGCTGACCAGCTGGCTGGCTAGCCACCAGCTGGCTGGCTGGCTGGCTAGCTGACACCAGCTGGCTGGCTAGCTGAACAGCTGGCTGATGGATGGCCAGCCGACTGGCTGGCTTGCTGGCTGACCATCTAGCAGGCTAGCTGGCTGGCTTGCTGACCAAGCTGGCTGGCTAGCTGGCTGGCTTGCTGACCAAGTTGGCTGGCTAGCTGACCAGTTGGCTGGCTAGCTGACCAACTGGCTGGCTGGCTACCTGACCAACTGGCTGGCTGGCCGTCTGGCTGGCTGAACAGCTGGCTGGATTGATGACCAGCCGACTGGCTGGCTGGCTGGCTGCTGACCAGTTGGCTGGCTGGCTAGCTGACCAGTTGGTTGGCTGGCTGGCTAGCTAGCTGACCAGTTGGCTGGCTAGCTGACCAGTTTGCTGGCTGGTTGGCTAGCTGGCTAGCTGGCTAGCTGGCTGGCTGGCTAGCTGACTCAGCTGGCTAAGGACAGTCATTGGCTGGCTAGCTAGCTGACCAGCTGGCTGGCTGGCTACCTGACCAGCTGGCTATTGAGTTAGCTGACCAGCTGGCTGACTGAACAGCTGGTTGTGATGGATGGTCAGCCGGGCTGGCTTGTTGGTTGACCAGCTAGCCGGCTGGCTGACTGACTGACTGGCAGGGAAAATACAATAATAATAATAATAATAATAAAATAATAATTATTATTATTGTTGAAGCATGGTGGTAAGTGTGTCAGTCTTATCAGTAATCTAATTACAATTGACATTGATGAGGGTGAGGGTCCTCTTATCTTATTATTATCAGCTAAACTAATTAGTTTGACATTTGATGTGGGTACTCTTGCCCTTGCCTTGCCTGCCTCCCTTCCTGTCTCCTCCCTGCCTCCCTGCCAGCCAGCCAGCCAGCCAAGGGTGATAGGTTAGCCTCCTCTTATCAGAGTGATGACATTTGACAAATGAGTGTACATTGCCTTCCCTTTATTTGTTTTCACTGTTTTATATGCCTGTCTGTTTGTCTCTTTCTGTCTCTCTCTGTCTCAGAGACAGTCACTATTGAACCAATACTGCCACATCTGAGTCCTGATATATTATTTGTCAAGTCTCGATTATCCTAGGTAATTTACACTATGCATTATCCCATTTTATTTACACTTATGTATTTATCCTAGGTTATTTACACTTTACATTTGTGTACATGTGTTAAGCAGAGCTAGCCAGCTGGTCAGCCAGCCGGCCAGCCAGCCCGCCTGCCTTCCCTGCCCTCGCCTTCCGGCAAGCCAGCCAGCCAGCTAGCCAGCCAGCCTTCCCCCACTGTCTTCCCACCCACCCAACTGTCTTCCCCCACCCACCCCACTGTCTTCCCCACCCACCCCACTGTCTTCCCCACTCCCCCACTGTCCTCTCCCACCCACCCCACTGTCTTCCCCCCACTCCACCCACTGCCTTCCCCACTCCCCCACTGTCTTCCCCACTTCACCATCTTCCCCACCCACCCCACTGTCTTCCCACCCCCACACTGTCTTCCCCACTCCCCCATTGCCTTCCCCCACTCCCCCACTGCCTTCCCACCCACCCCACTGTCTTCCCCACTCCCCCATTGCCTTCCCCACTTCCCACTGCCTTCCCTACCACTCACACACTGTCAGAGTGAGGTATTCCCTACCGCATGGCTTCTTTTTTTTGGTGACAAAGGCGCACTGAATTACCACTCCCATAATGCAATGCAGGTGCATAGATTTTTCCTACTGCGCACTTAACATAGACCCATTCTAGCACATGCAGGCTTACCAGCTCTCTCCCCTTGATTGAAGGCGCTAGAATTTATGCGCATAGTACGTCAATAACCCTAGTGCGTAAGCCACTAGTACGTCAATAACCCCAGTGCGTAAGCCGTACTCCAGTATCGTCAATAACCCTGGAAAGGGTTATGGTGGTAAGGTCTAATGAACATAACCCTATTTTTCCCATATGTTTTTCAGTTCAGTTTGCATGAATTTTTTTATTATGCCTCAATTTCAGGAACGTAACTGCCCTGTTATCTGACAGTCTACTGTACATCAAACCACAGTACAGGTGGGGTTTGAATCCATGGTGAGTGAGTTGTAGAACTCCAGGCCAGTGCGTAAGCCACGGGCCAGGTGACTACAATAAGATTCATCCAACTAGGTAAATTTAAACACCATAGAGGGTTAGCACCAGCCCTACTATGACCATAAATGCAAGTTTTTACATATGCATCTACTGCTAGCGTGGCTGTGGGGAACTGTAGCTCAAATCCCCTCAAAGCCATCATCATGACTCACCTGTTCCGTGGTTTGTTTGCACTACTGCTAGCGTGGCTGTGGGGGAACTGTAGTTCAAATCCCCCTCAAAGCCATCATCATGACTCACCTGTTCCTTGGTTTGTTTGCAATCATGTTATTACAGTTTCATGAGTTACTGTATATCAATTCCAAATGTGATATCTCTCCACATAAAATACACACACACAAAGGATGCTTACTTGGATATACAGCTAAGGCAGTGACAGATGCTGGTTCAGTATTATCTCTTCATCATACGCAGTGTGCATTGTCAACTTACTGCGAAACACCAGCTGGCATGCCCACTTCATCCCTGTAAAAGAAATACATACAAATGTCTCTCTAAAGTTGAATTAAAATGGAAGGGGAGAAGTTAAAGAAGACAAAATGAAGCTCCAAGGCATGAAGGAAGATGTAAAATAATAGTTGACATATCAAATTCTGTTTAAATTCTGAAGATGTAAAATAATAGCTGACATCTATCAAATTCTGTTTAAATTCTGTGCATATTTAATACTGAAACTTTCATGTCTGTGGAGGTTAAGGTTCTGAGACCCAATAATTATGGAAAAATCTGCAAAAGTACTTTGAACACAGAAGCAGACTGTGGTGAAGTATTTGGCACCATATACAGCCATTACTGCAATACACTGCTGATTGTATGCCTTTAGATGTGATGCTGTACATAATGTACTACTGTGACTTAACAAATCTATGTGAGTTGTAGATACAACAAACAACAACTTTATAAAGTGGCATACTGTACAGCAGCAATTATGGTAATTGACATGGGCAAACTACTTTATAGAAAGCCCTTTGTTATGCAAAGCATTTCAGGCAGTCTTTAAACTAACTTAGAATTACTAGACAATGAGACACACACAGTTCATAAGAAAAAGAATAGTTTATGCTATATTAAAGTTTTCAGTAATTTAACCTTGACTGTTGCAACCCCAAACTTTAGTGTCACTGTGTGCTGCAAAATATTTGAAAAAAAAAAAAAAAAATTCTTACCAAAATGTTAAGATTAATTTGCTAATTGTTTTAAGCCCTCTAATTCTTTTTTTTTTTTGCAATCAGTACTTACCGAGATATAGAGGAGAAAATGATCTGTGAGCAGCAACAGCGGCGAATGCCGCACACCCAGTAAAATTTATTTTACATACAGTGGACCCCCGGTGTTTGTCCATTTTCTAACAGAATGCTGCTCAAGTGCCATTACCAACCGGAATTTATTCCCCTTAAGAAATAATGTAAAGTAGACTAGCTCTTTTATACCCCCAAAACTACATTTATAAAAGCATTTAAAAAAATACACTTACATAAAAGGGAGTGTTTTGAGCAGGACGAACACCGGGGTCCACTGTACTTCCATTCGAAGGCTTTTGTATTTTCCAATATTTTATTTTTCAAGTAACTTATGGCCTGTGAGACCAAAGTAAGATGCAATGTACATATATACACTTGTTGTATGTAAATACAATAACTGCACAAACATTATCATCATTATATTTACAAAACTTGTTTACACAAACCAACAATACAAAAATTGTTTATTACTATTGTTCTATATATACAATGCCAGTCACTGGACACGTTCCTAGAATTGCTATCTATAGCTTCTGAAGCTTAGTGTTGTGTGTGATTTAATTTGTAAGTATGTGCTGAGTCAGGGTGTGGCTGCTGTCAAAATGACAAATTATACCATCACTCACTACCCCTTACTGCCTGTCAACACCCATGGGGTCCCATGCCTCTTCCCCCACCATCCTTCCATCCTTACTTCTTTCTTTTCTTCCCTTCTTAATTCCATCCTTCCTTCCTCTTATCTCTTCCTTCCTTCCTCCTCTCATCTTCCTTCCTTCCCTCTCATCTCTTCCTTCCTTCCTTCCTCTCATCTCTTCCTTCCTTCCTTCCTCTCATCTCTTCCTTCCTTCCTTCCTCTATCATTTTCCTTCCTTCCTTCCTCTCATCTCTTCCTTCCTTCCTTCCTCTCATCTCTTCCTTCCTTCCTTCCTCTCATCTCTTCCTTCCTTCCTTCCTTCCTCTCATCTCTTCCTTCTGGTATCCTGGGCATTGCTTTCGGTCACAAATCCTCAAAACGATGAAATTCATCTTCACTGACACTTCTATCTGTGCTTAGAGCTATCACTGGGGAAGAGAAGAGTCCCAACCTGCCCGGAAGTCAGATATTTCTTACCGCTAGCATGCTGAACAAGGACTACTGAAATGACATTCCCACAAAGCACCACTGGCTACCCGATTTCTTTTTTTTATACTGCGCACACTGACCATGGAGACCCATTCTCTCACATATGGGCCTACAAAGCTTTCTCTCCTGCTTGATTTGAGGCTGCTAGAATTTATGCGTATTAATACGTTAAACACATTGGCTCGTAAGATGTATATATACGACTGAAACAGTCAAAGGTTAATAAAACATTCTAAATAAAGATACATTAAGGATGAAGCTAGGTACCTGGAAATGATACACAAAAATTGTTTTACTAGTAATAAATGAAAGTTGAAGGATAAAACAAGAACAAGGATAATACATGGATGAGACAAAGGGTTTTCAAGATTTGTTTGACACTATAAATTGCTGTCAAGATCACATTAAGGTAAGGATTTTTTTTTAACAGTAGCAGAAGTTCCAGAATACAGGTCCTTTTTTGCACAATGAGTTTGAGGAGACAAGGTTGAGTTTGACAAGAGGAACATCATAGATTTATTGTCTGGTATTATGCCTAAGTGAACAAAGATGAAGGGGGTAGGAGAATTTCAGTGGGGAGAAATAAATAGGATTAGGGTCAGGGTTTCTAATAGAATTAGAGCTAAGGAAGGAGTAACAATAATGTTGAAGCATAAGTTATGGCAGGAAAAGAGGGAATATAAATGGATAAATTCAAAGATTATGTGGAGTAAAATAAAGGATGGATGTGAAAAGTGGGTTATAGTAAGTGTTTATACACCTGGAGAAGAGAGAAGTGTAGAGGAAAGAGAGAGATTTTGGAAAATGCTGAGTTTTGAAACTAAGTGAGAGAGTACTTATGGTTGAGCATGTAGTGTAGGTAAATTTGAGGCCTGGGGTAAATGAAAATGGGGAGCCTTTTAATTGAACTGTGTGTAGAAAGAGGTTTAAATAAGTAATATGTATTTTATGAAATAGAAGATGTAAAGTACAGTAGAGCCCCACCTTATACGGCAGGAGGGGTTAGGTTCCAGGCTACTGCCAAAAAGCAGACATTGCCGGAAAAGCAGAACGCCATTTTTTCCACTTATAAATGCATATAAATGCCAGACAAAAAGTTTACACTAACTTATATTAAGTTAATAATAGAACTAGTAATAAAAACACAATAAAAAGTAAAATACATACACAGTACATTCATTGTTTACCTTAAAATATTTGTAGTCTTAATGTAGGGTGAGAGGTGAGTAGTACTTATTTGTAGGAAGTCAGGTGTAGGTAGCCCTGGCTCCTTGTCCCAAACTTAATATACGATACTTTAACCCTTTCAGGGTCCGTCCCATGTTCTAGGCTTTGAAGCCAGGGTCCAAGAAATAGAACTATGCCAAAATTCTTGCGGCTTCAAATATAGCGAGAAGGCTAGGTCACATCTAAGAGAATGGGTTTTGTGGTCAGTGTGCACAGTAAACAAAATCTGGGCGCCTGCATGGCATTGTAAATGCCATCTCAGTACGCTTTGTTCACCATGTCTCGCGGAAAGGACGCCTCTCACTCCCCAGCGAATTGGGACTCTCCTGTTCCCAAGTGATAGTTCCAACACTGATGGAAGTGGGTCTGAAGATGGTTCTATGGTTTTGATCAATTTGTGACCGAAAGCAATGCTCAGGATATTGAAACAGTGCTGAAAATCCTGATGACCCTCAACCTTCCACCTCTGGTGCTGGTGCATCTCAGTCATGTTCTGTTGTACTCGTCACAGAGAAAACTAATATTTTCACGTGGCCAGGCTCTGGATTTGAGTAATGATGATAGTGACATGGACTTTGATTTTATTGCTCTTGATGACCATTCTAGTGATACTGAAGAATCATATTCACCATTGAAGCATCAGTATACGTATATGCCACTGTGCTATAGTGTACCATATGCAATTCCAAGTGGACAGAGTACATCCCATGGCCCTACATCTGGAATAGACAGTGAAAGTGATGATGCATGTGGCTACAATTGGGATGGATAGACCACATTTGTCAGTAGGTGGTGATGGTGATGCAACTACATGCAGCAAGCGGCACCAACCCAAGCCGCTGACTCAGCTGGTCCAGGACAAAGTGCACGTCATCCAGCCCCACAACCTGCACAGCCACAACCTGCACTAACACCATAACCAGCTTATGATGTCAAGTACCCACCAGCAAATCGCATCTGGGATTGGCAGCAAAACTAATTTTGTTACCAATCCCCATCAGTTTGGATGACACTCAAAGTGGACTCCTGCCATCTTGTTCCCTTTGGAAACACTGAAAGTGAACTGGAATTCTTTGAACTATTCTTTTGACCAGCCGTTGATGAAAAATATTGTCAGAAAAGTAACAAGTATTTTGATTACACCATAGCAAATACATTGATATCACAACAGTCAAGACTACACAGGTGGAAGGAGACAACCAGCTGAAATGTATTTGTTTTTTGTAACAATAATGCTTATGCCTCATGTCTATAAGCATAATGTAAAATCATACTGGTCCACAGATGCGCTAATTTCTACCCCGGCCTTCAATGAAATCATCCCAGTGAACAGATTTATCTTACTGTTACGTATGCTGCACTTCTCTGACAAAAACCAGGCTTGACAGAAATGACAGGTTATACAAGATGAGAAATGTTTTTATGCATCTGAAACAAAAGTTCAACATGTATTTTTATCCATTCAAGAATCTTGTAATTGACGAGTGTTTGATTTTGTTGAAAGGTAGACTGTTGTTCAGGCAGTATATAACTAGCAAGAGGAAATGCTTTGGTATAAAACTGTTTGTACTCTGTGACTGTGACAGTGGCCTGGTAGTAGACATAATTGTATACACAGGAAGTAAAACATTGAAAGATACCAGGATGTTATTGGGTATCTCTAGGTGATGTAGTGAGAACAATGATGACACTATACAGTGGACCTCATGCCCGAACATTCTTCATTCCAGAATGCTGTTCAAGTGCTGTTACCAAATGAATTTATTCCCATAAAGAATGATGTAAATTAGATTAGTCCATTTCAGACTACAAAAATACACTTATAAAAGCACTTACAATAATAAACTTACATAAAAGGGCGAGTTTGGAGTGTTCGAATAAGAGGGTCCACTGTATCTTGGTAAGGGGCATACATTATATACTGATAACTGATACACAAGCCCCTTACTCTATTTCATGAAAGTGAACACGACAGACGTGTGTGGCACAGTGCATTCTAATTGTAAACATATGCCCAGGTTCAACACAGGCACTCGTAGTGGTGAGGTGCAGGTGTTTGCTGCCAATGACATCATGGCATTAAGGATGGCACGACAAACGAGATGTCACATTGTTGACATCCATTCACCCTAATGAAATGAAAGACAGTGGCAAGGTGAATAGTGATGAATGAACGTATTCTAAAACCAGCAACATTGATTGACTACACACACAAACATGCTTGGTTGACTGTCGTGACATGCAAATTGGGTTTGCTGATTGTGTTCGTAAGAATTACAAGTGGTACATGAAACGTTTCTTCCATCTCATGGACATTTCAATGCTCAATCCCTATAATATGTACCAAATAAAGACCGGCAACAGACCACCATATGGTAAATTTTGTTTATCTGTCATCAGACAATCAATAATGAAGTACCACAGGTAATAACACCTGCTATACAAAACCGTCCACACGAACTGATCACCGAGTATCCACTCGTTTGAGGCGGGAAGGTGATCACTTCCTAATACAGCTTCCTCAACTAAGAAGAAATGGGCTGAGAAGAGATGTGCTTCCTGTGCACAAACAAAACGGCAGCCACAAAGATGCAAAGACACTTGGTTTATGTGCGAGAATGTAAGACACCACTGTGCATGATACCTTGTTTCAAAGACTTTCACAGACTGAAGCAGTTCTAGAACATGTCCAGTGACTGTACATGCCGTAAATATATAAGAGAACATTACAGTGGACCCTCCCTTTTGTCGATTCCTATCGCTGATTTTGGTTTTAGCAGTTTTTCGTCAAAAATATCGGTTCGTTTTGTCAATTTCCTTCATTTTCGTCGATGGTACGGAACCTATCCAGTGCCCAGTGCACACACAAAGCCGCTCCCACACACTCAGGCAGTGTCGTGGCTGTGTCTCGGTGAGGAACATATCCTGTGAGGTCATACGAAACATTTCAGAATAATCCATTGTTATTGGCACTTGTTTATTGTGTGTGACTGCTAAATAAGCCATCATGGCCCAAAGAAAGCTTCTAGTGCCAGTCCTTTGGTAAAAAAGGAGGAACACCATAGAATTAAAGAAAGAAATTGTAGCAGTACCAAAGTGGAGTCAATAAAGACTATAGCGCCAGCCAGCAATAAAGTGTAGCATTAACAGTGTAACAAGTAAGTTAAGCGATTAAGAGATAGAAAAATGACGACATGAAACTTAACTCCTCCATTGTTGTTTGAGGTATATAGGGGCACTGAGACCAATGCCTCCCTCTGCCACCATCTCCTCCAAGGTAAGTGTAATATTTCTTATTTATAAATTGTGAATATTTCTTATTTATAAATTAAAGTATAAATATTTCTTATTTATAAATTATGCCATTGTTTCAGTGTGCCAGTGTTGGTGGCTTCTGCTGCCGCCCATCACCACCACTATATGTACGGCTTATGGTCAGTGGAGCTTATAAACCCAACAACAATAACACTACCACCAGTCCCTACATTCGTAATGACATATTTTATTCATTCTAGAGTATATATCATGTTTCTATGTTATTAATATTGTTTATTATATCATATTAGATGAATTGTGATAGATAAATATGCCGTATAGCTGATATTAGTGTCATATTGAAGCCTTTTGTCCTGCCTCCAAATAATAAACTCACCTCCTCTCCCTCCTCTCCGTCTTCCATACACCAACAAGAGTTGCCAATAAAGGTAAGTGTGATGTTAAATGTTCATTTATACATGTTATTAATG
Organism: Cherax destructor; assembly: GCA_009830355.1. NCBI lineage: Eukaryota > Metazoa > Arthropoda > Malacostraca > Decapoda > Parastacidae > Cherax > Cherax destructor. The sequence continues at coordinate 22,982 of WNWK01023437.1, forward strand.
CTTTATATTTATTTGTCATCCTTTTTCTCAGAATAAACTATATTTAACTCTTAAAAATTATTTTGTTAATACTCCTGGGTGTCTGAAACGGATTACAGTGGACCCCCAGATTACGCATGGCGTCGGAAGACAATAAGAAGACACCATTTTTCCGTAAAAAATAATGGTTCAGTAAACGATGATCCGCTCGGAAAATGCTATTCGTCTTGACGCGTATAAGGCACAACGCTCCATCCAGAGTCAGTGTGCCATTGTTTACCAGTGAGTGAGCGCCACCCACGCATTCATACCATACATTTTGTCATTATTCCATTGTTTTTAGTGCTTGCAACTGCTAAATAAGCCACACTGGGGCCAAAGAAAGTTCTATGCCAGCCCTGTGGTAAAGGGCTGAGAAGGGAGAATGTGTCTTCTTAAGTGATTCAGTGATTCTACGATATGTTATGATACTAAAGCAGCAGGAGTTGATAAAGGCTATAGCACCAGCCAGTGATAAAGTGGTAGCATTAACAGTGTAGCAAGTAAGTTAAGCGATTAAGCGATAGAAAAATGACGACACGAACTTAACCTCCAATGTTGTTGGAGTTATATAGGGCAACTGACAACACCGCTTCATGTGTCTAGCAGCCATCTTAACTGTCCAAACGTAGATCTACGTTCTCTCGCCCAGTGCTCCGAATATTTGAAAAAAATTAAAGGGACATTTACATAAAGCAATGTAAAAAAATTCTAGAGTCAGTACTTATGGAGATATAAGGCCGCAAAGTCGGCGCTTGTTGCTCACCTGATGGCAACATGAAGTGCTGCGCCTTGCAGAAGTGTTGCCGATATACCTTTTTTCATTTTTTTTTTTTAATTTGTATAGTTTTTATGTTCTGATATCACAATTTGTAGTAGTTCCTCGTGATTTGCAGCTAATCTTGTCCTGACACTAATAATTAGGTACTGAAATAATACTCAAATAGTCACAACACAGTGACAGGTGAACATTTTCACCACCTTAGTCACATACTATTGTCTAGAAATATATACATAGTATTTATAGGTCCCAGCAATGTTTTGATATGCGGGAGATAATAACACACACAAATAATAATAATAATAATAATAATAATACAGTGGACCCCGTCTACGTACTGCTCCAAACTTGAACAATTATGTAAGTGTATTTTGAAGCGTTGTGTAAGATTTTTTTGGTATCTAAAAGGACTAATCTAATTTACATTATTTCTTATGGGAACAAATTCATTCGGTAACGGCACGGAACAGCATTCTGAACGTACCATGGTCTTAACCGGGGTTCACTGTAATAATAATAATAGTAATAATAATAATAATAAGTTCCCTTGAAGCATGATGTAAGACAAGTGTCACCCACTGCTAACAGTGCAGCAGTGGTGACATTTGATGAGTACACTGCCTTGGCTTTATTTGTTTTCACTGTTACACATAAACATGTCTGTCCGTCTAGTTCTCTCGTCTTTCTAGCTCTCTGTCTATCCGTCTTGGATCAAGTTCCTGGGTGGGTATAATAAGAATATTTCAATCTCTATAGGGTCTCTTACAAATTGAACTAAGACTTGAGTTTTACCTACTTTGGAATTTCATCAAATTCACTTCCATCCCCCCGTCTAGCTCTCTGTTTATCTTTGTCTCTGCTTATCTGTCTCTGTCTGCTTGTCTCTCTTTCCATCTCTCTGACAAGTGTCACTCCACTGTTGACAGTGCAGCAGTGGTGACATTTGATGAGCATGCACGCCTTGGCTTTATTTGTTTTCACTGTTACACATAAACATGTCTTGTCTGTCTGTCTAGCTCTCTGTCTATCTGTCTGTCTGTCTAGCTCTCTGTCTGTCTAGCTCTCTGTCTATCTGTCTGTCTAGCTCTCTGTCTATCTGTCTAGCTCTCTGTCTATCTGTCTGTCTTTCAGCCCTCTGTCTATCTGTCTAGCTCTCTATCTGTATGTCTCCGTTTCAGCTCTCTGTCTATCTAGCTCCATTTGTCTGTCTGTCCAGCTCTCTGTTTATCTTTGTCTCTGCTTGTCTCTCTGTCCCCGTCTCTGAGAGAGCCACTCGTGGAACCAACAGGTGAGCAAACATGACGCAGCCGTCGTCACATCTGATTCCTGAACAAGTGAAAATATGTATTACTTGCCAGTCTTGCTTACCATGCATTATATCTACACAGTATAGCACTTTGTCTGGATTTTTGGGTTATCCTAGGTAATTTACACTATGTAGAACATATTATGTACTGTGAGACAGATACAGAGATAGACAGATATAGATACAGACGGAGGAGACAGCCAAAGTCAATCAGCCAGCCAGCCAGCCGGCCAGCCAGTTGGCCAGCCAGCCTGCCGAACACATATTACACGTTCCAGGACATAGGTTATAAGACATTCTGGCAGATTGACACTACCAGTGGTACCAAAATTGAAAGGGTGTTGCACAAATGTTGCACATGGGTTATTATCGAGGTTTTTGATATTACTCTGTTCACTTGTAGCCATATCCACCTCAAAGCCACTAAACCTGGGTCAACATCACTTAAAATGGGAGGCACACTACATATCAGTGAATCAAAGGTGTTTACGCTGTTGTCTAGCTGGTGCTCAATTGAACTGGTGCTCCCAATAAGGTACTGTTGTCCAAAATTTTTAATGCTGCATACCGAGTGTTAAGACCCATTCTATGTTGACCAGGCATCTCAGGCCAATCTGCCAATTTTTGGAGGCAGAAAATAAAATGTAGATCACGCTTGAGCGCTAGCGGTAAGAATGTAGATCTAAGTGTTTAGACAGTTAGTGTTTGATTTCAGACATTTCAAATGTTGTAGCCCATTCTGGAATTTTGGGGAAGTCTGAATATATCATCTGTATGTATTGTAATGGACTTTATACAGCAACAAAAGCATTTAGATTAGAAAATTAAATGCCATCCCTACAAAAACTTAAGGCTAAAACTCACCAGGCATGAGAGGATTCCTTTGGTAGCTTTTTCTTAATGTCAGCATAACACTTTGATGACTGGCTTCCCTCACCTCAGAGTCTGAGATGAGAACAAACGCATCACTGTCTACCAAATTTGTCTCCACCTTGCTGGTCTGCAGTCTGTGATCATATCCTCGTTGTGCATCATGTGACCCTCCTCTCTCTCAATGGTGCTGATTGCTCTTGCAACACCTAAGATAACCAGATATAATGCTGTAGTTGTATGCTCTCTACATAGTTCTTTAACTTGGATTAATATATATTTATAACACATCGGTCATTTCCCACTGAGGCAGGGTGACCCTAAAATAAAGAAAACAATTTTCATCTACCATCACTATGCATAATTGCTGGAAGTCCAAGCCTTTTTCCCACAAAACCTTTTTTTACCCCCTCCCTCCAACCTTTTTTAAAGGGGAAAACCCCCCCCTTTCCTTTTCCCTTTCCCCACAGATTTATACACTCTCCAAGTCATTCTACCTTGTTCCATTCTTCTAAATGACCAAACCACCTCAACAACCCCTCTTCAGCCCTCTGACTAATATTTCCTTTAGTAACTCACACTCCTCCTAATTTCCACACTCCGAATTTTCTGCATAATATTTACACCACATATTGCCCTTAAACAGGACATCTCCACTGCCTCCAGCCGCCTCCTCGCTGCAGCATTTGCAACCCATGCTTCACACCCATATAAGAGTGTTGGTACCACTATACTTTTGTACATTCCCTTCTTTGCCTCCGTATAAAGTTTGGTTCCACAGATACCTCAACGCACCACTCACCTTTTTCCTTCATCAATTCTATGGTTAACCTCATCATTCATAAACCCATCCGCTGACAAAGTCAACTCCCAAATATCTAAAACATTCTTCTTCCATAATCCCTCTCTCCAATGTGATATCCAATTTTTCTTTATTTTGATACCCTCATCCCCATAATTTAATCCCACTCCTTCCCAACACTCTAGCATATACCTCTTTACAACCCCATCTATAAATATATTAAACAACCATGGTGACATTACACAACCCTGTCTAAGACCTACTTTTACCCGGGAAGTAATCTCCCACTCTCCTACACACCCTAACCTGAGCCTCACTATCCTCATAAAAAACTTTTTACAGCATTCATAAATTACTACCTATTCCATACACTTGCAACATTTGCCACATTGCTCCCTCATTCACTATCATATGCCTTTTCTAACCATAAATGCAATGAAGACTTCTACCTTTTATCTTAATACTGTTCACATATATGCTTCAATGTAAACACTTGATCTACACAACCCCTACACACTCAAGCCTCTTGCTCATCTGCAATCCTACTCCCTCTGTCTTACCCCACTCCTTCAATAATAACCCTACCGCACAATTTACTCATACTCAGTAAACTTATTCCCATATAATTCTTACAATCTCTTTTATCCCCCTTCCCTTTATAAAAAGGGAACTACAGTGGACCCCGGATTACGTCATTTTTTCCCTTCCCAGAATGCTGTTCAAGTGCTGTTCCGGCGAATTTGTTCCCATTAAGGAATAATGTAAATTAGATTAGTCCTTTTAGCCCCCCAAAAAATACACTTACAAAAGCATTTAAAAAAATACACGTACATAATTGTTCAAGTTTGGAGCATAACGTAAACTGGGAGTCCACTGTATACATGCTTTTGCCAATCCCTAGGTACCTTCCCCTTTTTCATACATTTTTTAAAAACAACAATACCAACCACTCCAACACTATATCCCCCGGGTTTTAAATTTCTGTCATTATCCCATCAGTTCCAGCTGTTTTAAAACCCCCTTTCATTCTACGTAATGCCTCATGCACCCCCCCCACACTCACATCCTGCTCCTCTTAAATTCCTAAACGATGTTATACCCCCCTGGCCAGTGCATGAAATTACCGCCCCTTTTTTTCATCGACTTTTAAAAAGTTCCTAAAAAAATATTCCCGCCATCTCCCCAATACCTCCCGCCCCCCTATCTACTTACCCCCCTACTCTTTTTTTAACTAAAACAAATCCATTCGTTCCCTGGGCTTTCTTACCTTTTTTATCACACCCAAACTTTTTCTTGTTTTCAGCAAAATTTTTTGACAGAGCCTCCCCATTCTTTCATTTTTTTTCTTCTTTTGCACTCTCCCCACCCTCTTCACCTTTCTTTTACTTCCATATACAGTGGTACCTCGAAAATTTAAAATTTTTTTGTTCGAGAATGCTGTTCAAGTGCCAATTTTCCCAAAAGAATTTATCCCCATAAGGAATAATGTAAAATAGACTAGTCCTTTTATACCCCCAAAAAAATACTTACAAAAGCATTTAAAAAAAAAAAACTTTTCATAAAAAGGGAATTTTGGGGACCATCGTAACCCGGGGACCACTGTACCCCTGCTCTTCTATTAACACTTCTTTTTTTAAAAACCTTTATAAGCTACATTTTTTTCTTTTTTCACACCCTTTACTACTTTTATTCCACCCTCTTTCCCCTTTCCTCCTGCACTCACCCTCCTATAGCCACAAACTTCTGCCCCACATTCTAAAAGTGGACCCCCCAGTTTCGTAAAAACCCTTTACTCCTGAAGTCTGCTCTGCCATTAAGAACAATTTACTCCCTTGGGAAAAATTTCCGAGGGGTTTGTCTATTTCAGACCCCCAAAAATACACTTCCACAAGAACTTACAAAATTATACTTACATAATTGCACGATTTTCCGGGGGATTCGTTAGGAGGGGCCACTGTACTGCATTTTTAAAAATATTCCAATTCTCTTTTAACTCCCCCCCTAAAGAAAAGATTTTTTTTAGTGCCAGGAATGTCTGCCTTGTTTATTCTTTGGGTCCCATTTTTAAATTGGCATCCTTAGAAATTTTTTTTTGAAATTGGCCAAAAAAGCCAATTTCTGACCACTTTTTGGGTAGTTGAAATTGGTAAATGGACGTTTCTTGTACTCAATCGAAGAAGAAATGGAGTTCTGGAAATAGCTATATTTTAGTAGCTGAAACATTGGAATTCCAAAAATAGGGCTAAAAGGGGGGAAATCCCCCGTAAAAATATCGCGATACCGATAATTTTGCGGAAACCGAAAGTTTTCCATCAAATTTTCGTACTTTTGGTGTCGTTATGATCGGAAAAAGATTCTCATCATTTCGTAAACAATTTTTTTTTCCAAAAATTTACCCCCGAAACGGTTTTGGGGGAGGGCCTGTTGACCCCCCAAAAGGTTAATGTGCTCAAAGTGATTATTATTCATAATAAAAGATGTGCTCATGGAAATGAAACAAACCGGGGGGCCCCCGCCGTTTTGAAAGCCCGCTGGTATAAAAAATTTTGGTCATAATTTGAACTGCCGTATTAATGGAAGCCCCTAAGGCAAAATGTCAAAAAAACGGGGCCCTACTGTATGTTTTATTCTTTAAAAATTTTTTTTTGGGGAAAACAGTAGACTGTCATTTAATCGGTTAAATTTCCCGAAAAAGCCGTGTTAGGTAAAAACATGTTAGATGAACTGAAGAACTTACAGGAAAATGGGTTACGTTCCCGAGGGCCCCCAAAAAAAAAAAAAAAAATTTTTTTTTGGCCTCCACATCTTACAAAAAAAAAAGTGAATATGTAATTGTAGTTCATTGTTGTGATGTTTTTGTTGTTTTTACTGAAGATTACAAATGTAATAGAAATAAAATATTTCTTACCTTAAAATTTTGGGGGCTGGTGTTTTTGGGTGATTGTGAAGAGAGTGGAGGTTATGCTGTGGGCCCCTGGGCTGAGGTGGATGGTAGGGTTCTGGTACTGAAGTCAGTGGTTGTACTGAGTGTCTAACTTTAAGTCATTCAGTAATCATCAAATCTTTTTACTATAAGTCAGGCAAGTGATTCAGTCAAGTCAGTCAGTCAAGTGATTCAGTCAAGCGTCAGTCAAGGATTCAGTCAAGTCAGTCGTAAATGATTCAGTCAAGTCAGTCAGTAAGTGATTCAGTCAAGTCAGCGTAAGTGATTCAGTCAAGTCAGTCAGTAAGTGATTCAGTCAAGTCAGTCAGTAAGTGATTCAGTCAAGTCAGTCAGAAGTGATTCAGTCAAGTCAGTCAGTAAGTGATTCAGTCAATCAGTCAGTAAGTGATTCAGTCAAGTCAGTCAGTAAGTGATTCAGTCAAGTCAGTCAGAAGGATTCAGTCAAGTCAGTCAGTAAGGATTCAGTAAAGTCAGTCAGTAAGTGATTCAGTCAAGTCAGTCAGTAAGTGATTCAGTCAAGTCAGTCAGTAAGTGATTCAGTCAAGTCATGTAAGTGATTCAGTCAAGTCAGTCAGTAAGGATTCAGTCAGTCACAAGTTGTAGCAGAGAGGGGACTGTCCTTTTTAAGTATTAATCCTGGGATGGTGGGGTGGTGGCAGGGGCAGGCTGGGAGGGTGGTGTGGGGGGGTGAGGGTGGGGTGGTCTCCCCAATGACTCAATCGTAACCCCCCGCGGGCGCCCGTGTGCTCAAAATTTTGCCCCCTTTCTGCTAACCGTGAAAGTTAATTTTCGTAGTTTTTAAAAAAAGTGTCCCGTAATTCTTCAATCATGGTACAGTGGTACCTCGGTTACGATATTTTTTTTTCGAGTCTGTTCAAGTGCCATTACCAAAAGAAATTTTTCCCCATAAGGGAAAAATGTAAAAAAGACTAGTCCTTTTACACCCCAAAAAAATACTTACAAAAGCATTTAAAAAAAAAAACTTACATAAATGGGGGATTTTGGGGACCATCGTAACTCAGTACCCCTTTTCCCCAAAAGTGCCAGATAAAATTGTGTTAAAAGCGGTCTACTGTATTTTTAGGGGGAACGGATTATTATTTACATTATTTCTTATGGAAATACTTCGACTTTCGGCCACTTTGGGGTTTGCCAGCTCCTGGAAAGGTTCGGCCGAAAAGGGTTCCCCATTTCAATAATCATAGTCTGCATAATAGTAAAACTTCCATTTTTTGTGAATAAAATTCAAAATGGAAAGCAAGTGTAATTTTGAGGGCCTGGGGAAAGTTACTAATGAACAAAAAAAATCTTATTTTAGTGCCAGGTGTCTGCATTGTTTATTCTGGACCCCATTTTGAAATTTGTGTGAAAGGGCCCAAAATACCCATTT
>WNWK01023438.1:0-2500 GCA_009830355.1 Cherax destructor
AACATGTTAGCATAAACATAACATGTTAGCATAAACACTAACATGTTAGCATAAACACTAACATGTTAGCATGAACACTAACATGTTAGCATGAACACTAACATGTTAGCATAAACACTAACATGTTAGCATAAACACTAACATGTTAGCATGAACACTAACATGTTAGCATAAACACTAACATGTTAGCATGAACACTAACATGTTAGCATGAACACTAACATGTTAGCATGACACTAACATGTTGCATGACACTAACATGTTAGCATGAACACTAACATGTTAGCATGACCCACTAACATGTTAGCATGAACACTAACATGTTAGCATGAACACTAACATGTTAGCATGAACACTAACTGTTAGCATGAACACTAACATGTTAGCATGAACTACTAACATGTTAGCATGAACACTAACATGTTAGCATGAACACTAACATGTTAGCATAAACCACTAACATGTTAGCATGAACCACTAACATGTTAGCATGAACACTAACATGTTAGCATGAACACTAACATGTTAGCATGAACTGCCTTCAAACATATGGGAAGACAACTTCCACCCTCACCCTCCTGACCCAGCTGCAATACAACATTCACAAGCCGTAGAACACTGGGTCTCCACCACAGACACATCACTGCCCTGACCCTATCATACAGCTCTCCTCTCCACCTCCACCCATATTCTAAACACTCCTTTCTCCCAACCTAGTGTCAAATCGCTAATCCTGAAACTCCCTCCCCAAAGCACCACGAGCCTCTGGACTCTCTCACCACATTCTCCGTCACCTCCCCGACTCTGTTATTTCCGCTCTTACCAACCTCTACAATGCCTGTCTTGCATCTGGCTACTTTCCTCCCCTTTTCAAATCTGCTATTGCCACTCTCATTCCTAAACCAAACAAGGACCCAACTGACCCGAAGAACTACAGACCTATTAGCCTTCTTGAAACCCTAGGCAAGACGCTTGAACGATTGATTAATCAAAGACTATGGACTCACCTAGAGACAAACCTCCTCTGACAGATCGACAATTCGGCTTCCGCCAACACCGCTCTACACAAGCAGCTCTAAATATCATTTTGAGCTATATTCAAATTAATAAGGCCCAAGGACGTACAACAAACAGCCCTGGTTGCTAAAGACGTGGAAAAAGCTTTTGACACTGTCTGGCACTCGGGGCTAAAGTACAAGCTATGTAACCATTTTGACCTTCCCCAGAATGTCAAAAAATTACTATGCAACTTCCTTGATGGCCGTATAATGCGAATCAAGTTCAAAAACTATCTCTCTGACTCATTTACCCTTCATGCTGGAGTCCCCTAGGGCTCAGTGCTCTCTCCTACCTTATACATCCTTTACACTAACGACATTCCTGACCCAGCACACTGCACCACACTCACACTGGCATATGCAGATGACATTACACAATTCATAGCACACGAACAATGTAGATATCTATCACTCAGAACACAACGAAGGAGACAGGATTAGTGCCTGGGAGATCTTTTGGCGCATTAAAACAAATGCCAACAAATCAAAGATTACCTACTTCTTCCAAAGAGGAAATCGCCAACCACTGCCTGTCTACCTCAGAACGACCACTACACGAACACCCATTCCACGTACAAGCAACACTACAGTCCTAGGAGTTACTTAGGACTCCAGACTGAGAATACATACCCACATAAACACTAAAAGAGTTATGGCCAGTACTGCCTTTGGTAGACTGTTCAAGCTCAGAGGCTCACACCCTAACACCAAACTACACCTGTACAAGGCTCTTATACGTCCACTTCTCACATACACACCTCTTGCTCTCTCTCTTGCTGCCAAAACAAACATCTTGAAACTACAGCGAATCCAGAACCGTGCACTGCGGTGGGTGCTGGGAACCGTGCACTGCGGTGGGTGCTGGGAACCGTGCACTGCGGTGGGTGCTGGGAACGAAGTGTGATGACTATGCCACCAGCGAGTCCCTCCACAACAGGACTGGAACCCCGGCATTGAACGTGTTCTGGTAAGAACTCAGTGACAGACAAATAGACCGACTTGAAACCTACCAAGGTACCTGGACAACCTTTCTAGACGATGTCATCAGACAGCCAGACAACAATCTAAACCTTTTTCAATCTATTAATAACCCTGCTCCTCCTCCTCTCTACACCTAAAACTATACCTTTATCTAACTCCTAACTTCTACCCTGCCCTCTGCAGGGAGTGGACCTTAAAAGACGTCCTTTTACCCAGCAAAATTCCATGTATCCTCCCTCAATCGATTGCATTATGAGAAGCAGTACAAATAGCAAACCAGCCTTGGCGTTTGGCTGCCGCCCACAAAAATGAATCTCCACTCTCTGGAGAGACGTAGAATGAGGGAGATATCATCGAGGTGTACAAGTGGATGATGGGCATAAACAAAGGAGATATTAATAAAATACTGAGTATATCGAACCAAGTAAGAACCAGAAATAACGGATTTAAATTGTCTAAAT
>WNWK01023438.1:7500-31090 GCA_009830355.1 Cherax destructor
AAAATCCATAAAACCCATCTTTATTTAATATCCTCTTCTTATTTATTTATCATTTATTTTTCCATTAATTTTTTGTTCAGGGGAAGGCGTTTCCCTGACAATGGCGACCTTGCCAGGATACGACTCTTGAGGCTACATCTTCCTGATGGTTCTACTGGTTCGTGAGTATAACATTTAAGATTGAAAAGGGTGAGTTCGTATCTTTGAGGTGTCAAGTCATTACTGGTAGTCTCTTTGACTTACAGTTGTTTGGTTCTTGGGTTGGGTTTAGAAGTTTACTCATTTTTGTTGAACCTGAGGAACTTCCATAATAACCCCTCCTGGGTGAACCGTGTTCAGTTATCTTAGTGAAGGCTTTTGAGCCCACTAGATTTGCTTCCAAGTGGAAATAGTAAGTCATTTTCTTATTTGGGAAGGTTTGAAAGTGTGCGGACGAGGTCCCTCTTTTGAAACAGTCGTTTCAGTTGTTAATTTAAGATCGACTTGTTTGGTTTGTATTACATTTCTTACTATGGATTCGTTAGATTTCTGGTTAAGGGCTGGAAAAGACATGGGATTTACAGGCCAGTCTCTTGATAGTTATATTACCGCTAAAATTGGCCTAGTAGAAGAGGAAAAAAGGAACAGGAAAGAACAAAAGGCTCAGAGAAGAGAAGCTAAGAAAAGGAACAGGAAAGAAAAGCTCAAGATTAGAAGAGACTAGCTCGAGAAGAGAAAAAGGAACAGGAAAGAATAGCTCGAGAAAATGAAAGGATTGCTCGTGAGGACAAAAGAGAACAGGAAAGGGTTGCTAGAGAAGACAGAGTTCAGGCAAGGAAGTAGCCTTCAAGATGAAGGAGATTGAAGAAAAGTCAAAGCAGAGGGAGTTAGAACAGTTAAGGTTGGAATTGGAAGCCAAGAAGGTAGAGCTATCTAAGCATAAAATAGATGAAGGGGTACTAGAATACCCTACCCACGAATCTAATATTAGGATGCCTCAAATACCACCTTTCACAGAGCAGGATGACATCGCGGCATATATCACCAGATTCGAGAACACTGCCACACTCTGTGAGTGGCCCTCAGATTCTTGGACTACAAGGCTTGGATTACTTCTATCAGGTACAGCTTTAAACGTATATTCCACCTTACCAACTGACGTAATCACTGATTATCCTCTACTTAAGAAAGCTATATTACAGTCTTTCAAGAAGACCACCCATCATTACAGGTCCGAGTTTCGGCACACTAAAATATCCCCCAATCAGAATTATATGCAGTATCTGACGACACTTTTCAGATTGTTGGATTGTTGGATTGACAGTGCCGAAGTCGATCATGACTTTGATTCTTTACGTGACCTGATGGTAAGAGACCAATTTCTTTCTTCTGTTAACTCTGACTTACGTATCTTTATTAAAGAACGAGACGTTCACACTGCTTCAGAAATGGCAAAAGCCGCTGATATTTATGCTTGCGCTCATAATAACTACCCTAAGGAGCGAGATAGATATAAATCTGTGTCATCTAAGCAATCTGAGGGAAACAAACCCTCTGACTATAAGAATTCGCCGGCATTCATATTAAGATGTTTTAATTGTAATGAGTTGGGACATCGACGGCCAGAGTGTCCCAAAGGAAAGGGTGAAAGTATTGGAATGTGCTTCACCCAATCTAATGTTAACGCACCTTTAAGTGATGGTACCGTAAATGGCATTAAGGTTCCTACCATTCTTAGAGATACTGGTTGTTCTTGTATTGTAGTCTCAAGTAAACTCTTTCCTAACTTAGATTCAACTCGATATAAAAGTACAAAATTAACTGACTACTTAGGAAGAAGTGATGTGTTTCCTACTCTCAGATGTTTCATTAACTGCAAATGGTTTACTGGTTGGGTAGAGGCAGTGGTGGCCCCAATAACTTCATGTTCTGTTTTGGTTGGGAACATAGAAGCGGCTACCTTCCCATCCGAATTAGACTGTGTACGGTTCACAAATGATTCCGGAAAAGATGAACTTAATACTTCTGTTTCTTCCCTAGAATCTCCAGAAGTGATTAATCAGGATAACTCAACTCAGAGTTCGGATAATTGCGAAGCTCCTGGAAAAACCTTAGAGAAGCAGTCATCTAAACCAATCTGCACAGAAACTGATGAAATACCACAGGTGACTGAATCTTCCCCACAACTGGACGCGGTTAACGTCCTTACCAGAGCTCAATGTAAGGTAAAACCAATTCATCCTTTAGTTCTTTCCAAAGGAAAACCTATTGAGCTGTCACATCTAGATTTGGAAGGTCTCCAGAAGACTTGTCCTACCTTGGAGAAAACCCGAAAGCTAGCATTAGATGTCAATGAACTTAAAAGAGAAAACCGTACGTATAAATTCGAGTTCAAAAATAATCTTCTATACAAGACTATAGTGACCACTGACAATCCCAATGATGTGGGAAGAAGTCTATTAGTCATTCCTAGGGATTGTCGTGAGACTATTTTGAAAAGTACTCATGAACGAGCAATATCTGGCCATTTTACACGTCGGAAGACCTTAGATAAGATCAGAAAGTTATATTTCTGGCCGGGGATGTCCTCTGACGTTTATAAATTCTGTCGAGCATGTTCAATTTGTCTACCTTTCATTCAAAAAGGTAGAACTAAGAATCCCAGGATTTTCAAGAAATCCAGTGAACTATTTGATAGTTCAGTTACAGATACTCCTCAGTGGAGAAGAAATGTTATTCCACAGTACAATCCTAAAAATTTAAAGTTTTATACACCGGGCTCTGGTACCCACTTTTCAGATTGGCGGAGCCGAGGTTATACCTAGTACTTTTCCCTCTGGTTATTTAACTTATTGCCTCCGACCATAAGTTTTGGAAGGGATATATTGTGAGGGAAAAGTAGTGTAAATAGGGTTAAGGTTGTTCAGTCAGCCGGGAGTATCGTTAACGAGTTACAGCCCGCACTACCATCTAGCGGGCTGGGGCAAAACTCTTGTTCCCGGGTGTCTGTTGAGGGTTTACTTTCTACTCCTGGTAGTATGACTCTTACCTGGTGTCGGTTGGGGAGTGGAAAGTCACATCACCTTCACTCTTCTCCGAATCAGGTAAGGCGATCGACCAGGAGTATTTCTTGTGTTTGATTATTGTTTTCTTTGGTTACCAGTTGTGACTTGTCCATTTTGAAACAACTTTTTCCATCAATATTTTGTTCAGGGGAAGGCGTTTCCCTGACAATTGATTTCTTAACTGCCCTTTCCCTCTTTTGATACGCCTATATATGCCTGTCTTTTGACCAATGAGATGTTTTAATCTATTGTTTATCCATTTGGGATCATTTTTGTTAGTTCTAATTTCCCTACTCGGAACAAAAGTTGTCTGGACAGCTAGAACTAAGCTCTGGAAAACGTCATATTGGCAACCAGCCCTACCTACCTGACCCATAGACAGGTCATCCCAATTTAGCCCACCCAGGTAATTTGTGAGCCCCATGAAGTCAGCCAAGCGGAAGTCTTTAACAGAGACTTGATTGCATTTATCTGGGTAATTCCATGATATATTGAAACTAAGTGATTTGTGATCGCTTTCCCCAAGCTCATCATTAACCTCAAGATTATTAACTAGTGATTCTTTGTTGGCAAGAACCAAGTCAAGCAGGTTGTTTCCTCTAGTTGGTTCTGTCACAAACTGTTTTAAAAAGCAATCCTGAACCGTATCAAGAAAGTCACTAGACTGAAGATTTCCTATCGCATTGTTCTAATCAATTTGTCTTAAGTTAAAATCTCCCATTAACACTTCATATCTAGACACCTTGTGAATTTCGTCCCATAGCAGCCTACCGCACTCCCTATCAAGGTTTGGGGGCCTATAAATCACACCCAAAATTATTTTTTCACGATCTTCGAGAAACTGTAGCTAAACAGATTCTGTGTCCGATGTTTCTAATCTTATATCTTGTCTAACACATCAATTGAAATTATGTCTGACATACATCGCAACTCCACCAACCTTCCTGTTGACCCTACCAATGTGGAATAGTTTATAACCCTGTATGTTGCATTCAGAAGGCATTTCTCTATCTTTCAAGTTGAACCAAGTCTCTGTTATAGCAATAATATCTATATTACCTGCACTTTCAAGTAATCTTAGCTCATCTATCTATTTTCTTAGACTCATACTATTTGTATAGTAAACCTTAAGGGAGCTAGTCACTCGTTGCCCTTTACTATCTCTCTTTGTTTGTTGAACAATTACTTTGCCTTTACTAGCAACTTTATTTTGAATATTGTCTTTTAAACATATCCCTGAGGTATTCTGATAATATCTGCTGATTGCAAACAAACCATACCACAAACACCCGTGGTATGGTTTGTTTGCAATCGTGTCATTACGATTTCGTGAGTCACCCATACCTCTATAATCTATCAGTTTAAATTCCTAGACAAGTCATTAATGACCCCCTCAATCGAATTGGTTAATGCAACCACTCCAGCCCCAGAGAGATGAACCCAATCCTTTGCATCCTTTGCATACATATCATGCTTGCCATAGAATTTGTCCCAGTTATCAAGGAATGGGATTGCAAGTTCCTTTGAAGTACCTGTCTAGCCAGCAATTTATACCAATTGCCCTAGATATCCATTCATTGCCCACTCCCCTTCTAGGCAAGATGCTACATATGATTTGGATCCCTCCCTTAGACCTGACTACTTCTATGGCTGACCTGTACTTATCTAGCAGCTCCTGTCTCCTGCCCTTCCCGATGTCATTTCCACCAGCACTAAGACAGATAATAGGCTTGTTCCCATTACCTGACATAATGTTATCCAACCTGCAGACTATGCCACCAACACCAGCTCCTGGGAGGCACACCCTCTGTCAGACCCTCCAATCATTCTTTCCATTTCCTTCGCCTTGAGTGCCAATCTTGCGTGATGGTCGCTACCACACCCAGATGGTCGCTTCCACACCCAGATGGTCGCTTCCACACCCCAGATGGTTGCTTCCACACCTCATATGGTCACTTTCACACAACAGATGGTCGCTTCCACACAACAGAGGTCCATTTCCACACAACCGATGGCCACTTCTGCACAACAGATAAGAAAGTTGGAGGGTTGTAAAGGAACAGTACTTTCCTTATATTTAGTCGAAGGGAGAGAGGTTCCTTCTTGACACACAACAATAACAGCCGCGTTCGTCTTCACTCTGAGTAAAAATCTGAGTAAAGAAGAACATTCAAGAAATGTGCAGAGACAGATAAAACCATTTCTTGTTTCTCTTTCTCTCTCTTTATCTTTTAAATGCTATAGATATTTTTGTTTCCGTCTGTATCCTTGCTTCTATCTCTACAACGTATAGGCAATAATAAACTGCTTATAGATGGTTTAAGGTGGAGCAAACAGTCGAGCAATCGCAAATATGCATATACGGTTTTCCTGTATATTTCTTTTGGTAATTAGTTTTATATTTTTTTCAACCAATTAAAGACAAAACTTTTCTCATTACTGGGCAAAATATTTAAAGGTATTATTATATTTTATAATTGATGTACCACTCTTTCGTAAATCAAGATAGGTAAAGCTTTTCGAATTTTTTATATACTTTTACTAAATCAGATCCAAATGATTGAATTTTAAAGTTCAATATGTAAAGTTCTTCTAGTCGGAATCCCCAGGTAATCAGGTTGAGGAAAGAAGGAGGGCAGGTCACAGAGAACTACCAGGAAGTAAGTGAAGAGGTAGTAGTGTGCATCAGCAAAGTGTTGGACACACTGCACACAACCGAGGATGAGGTGAAGAAACTGCTAGGGGAACTAGACCCAAGGAGATATCTCTACTTGGGTCCTGAGAGAGGGAGAAGACGCATTGTGTTTGCCTCTGACAATAATCTTCAATAAATCTATCGAAACAGGGCAACTGCCTGAGGTGTGAAAGACAACAAATGTAATCCCGTTTTTTTAAGAAAGGAGACAGACAGGCTACACTAAACTACAGGTCAGTATTGCTGACATGTATTGTATGTAAAGTTATGGAGACGATTATCAGGAAAAGAGTGGTGGAGCACCTAGAACGGAATGGACTAATACATGACAACCAGCACGGCTTCTGGGAAGGGAAATCCTGCATCACGAACCTATTAAAGTTCTATGACAAGGTAACAGAAGTAAGACAGGAGAGAGAGAGGGGAGATGGGTAGACTGCATCTTCTTCGACAAATATTTCTGTTTTTCAGTCATATGAAGAACTGGTCCATGTAGATTTTAGTTATATCATGGAGGCCAGGGCTGGCCTTAACGATTCCTAATACAGTTAAGAAATTTAGTAATGGGCTCATTTTGATGGAGGACGTGTTAGAACTGTTGTTATGGGAATGTGGGGAAGGGCCAAGTTTCTGTCAGCTGAAACATAAATGTTTCTTAAGTTGGAAACACAACATAAGAGCACACACAGCACTTAGGCTGTTTATCATGGTAAGTGTACAGGTAGCGTGTTTCCCAGACACACCAGAAGAGGGTAAGCAGTGTGTCACATCCCTTTGCTGTGTCAGGGAAAATCTGCAGGATTTATTGTTATATTCCTTGGTGAGCACTAAAACCTTATGGATCATACAGCGCCTATGGAATGAAATTTAATACGATTTTATCCCCTATATATATGTTTTGTCCAGCCACAAACACTATTTACACTGTGAGCAGCTCTCAGCCATTTTGTATGACTGATTACATTCTAAATACTCAGCATTCTCCATTTGGAGGCAGCTGCTCATCGAGTTCCTCTGTGATTAGGAGAGACATTCCTGTGTTGTCTTGGGGTCCTAGCTAGGCACCTGGCCAAGCTTCACCACTACTGAGCCTCCTGGGCGCTCTACCAAGCTCTACCACTCTTCACAGTTTGTAGTTTTGTTAGTACAGTGCATGGTAAATGCCAGATGTCAAGGCAACTTTTAGGTTTATTCATATCATGGATGTTCCCAGCACTATGTGAGTGTTATACTGAATTTGAGCATTGTTGATGTTTCTCTCTTTACGTGTTATCCCCGTCTACTGTTGTTGTTAGATTACTGTTTGCTACCTCGTTCACTGTTGTTGTTCCATCACTGTGTGCTTCCTCGTTCACTGTTGTTGTTCCATCACTGTGTGCTTCCTCGTTCACTGTTGTTGTTCCATCACTGTGTGCTTCCTCGTTCACTGTTGTTGTTCCATCACTGTGTGCTTCCTCGTTCACTGTTGTTGTTCCATCACTGTGTGCTTCCTCGTTCACTGTTGTTGTTCCATCACTGTGTGCTTCCTCGTTCACTGTTGTTGTTCCATCACTGTGTGCTACCTCGTTCACTGTTGTTGTTCCATCACTGTGTGCTTCCTCGTTCACTGTTGTTGTTCCATCACTGTGTGCTTCCTCGTTCACTGTTGTTGTTCCATCACTGTGTGCTACCTCGTTCACTCTTGTTGTTCCATCACTGTGTGCTTCTTCGTTCACTGTTGTTGTTCCATCACTGTGTGCTTCCTCGTTCACTGTTGTTGTTCCATCACTGTGTGCTTCCTCGTTCACTGTTGTTGTTCCACCACTGTGTGCTTCCTCGTTCACTGTTGTTGTTCCATCACTGTGTGCTTCCTCGTTCACTGTTGTTGTTCCATCACTGTGTGCTTCCTCGTTCACTGTTGTTGTTCCATCACTGTGTGCTTCCTCGTTCACTGTTGTTGTTCCATCACTGTGTGCTTCCTCGTTCACTGTTGTTGTTCCATCACTGTGTGCTTCCTCGTTCACTGTTGTTGTTCCATCACTGTGTGCTTCCTCGTTCACTGTTGTTGTTACATTATTGTGTACTCCCACTTCCTCTATTATTGCTTCCATCAGTAGTACTTCCTCGTCTACTGTTACATCTATCACTACTTCCTTCCTACTGTGTGTTTTTGTTGTATTTATCAATATAAGCTTCCTCGTCTCTTATCATTTGCTTGTTTCCCAGTCTCTTGTAATTTTGTAATTGAAAACGCTTTATTTTTTCACCACAAATCTTAGATGCACTGATCCACTGGTGGACTGTGATGGGGGTAATGAGGCTGGGTAGAAAGTAATGAAAGGTTTTGTGGTGTGACTGGAGGGAGGACAGAAGTACGTGGATAAAACATCTAAGCCTCACCTGGATATGTTTATTGCCGAAACGTTTCACCTGTGCAGAAGGCTTCTTAAATTGAATACAGAAGCGACTTTTAAATAAGAGACAAATGGAAAAAGTGGATAGGTAATTATAGATATTTATCCTTCAAGTTATTTTGAGGTGTTCTGTTCCTCAGCCTTGATAGATCAATGTATATAAAAGGTTAGAGGAATCTTTTGTACATATTGGAGCCTGAGGTGACGACGGCATCAGAGGTGTGGCCCACTAGAGGAATTACAACAAAGAAATACGTATCAGCATTAAGATATCCGAGGGTTGCACATGTGTCTTATTCATCAACGTGTTGGTATCGTATATCATTAATATCAGATGGGCGTAGAGTAGGATTTAGGGAGAGGGAAGGGCGGGCCAAGTTGCTGGTAAGAGGCTGTTTTCAGTTCTATTTCTCTATTCACCAGCCACTACTGTATTACCCTTACGAATTTAACACTTCATCACTACTACTACCACCACTACTACTACTACTACTACTACTACTACTACTACTACTACTACTACTACTACTACTACTATTACTACTACTATACTACTACTATTACTACTAATATACTAATAGTAATAACGATGTAGACTTACAAGACTCTCATTATGAATCAGAAGTAGATTACAGTCATTTGAATATGTACTTGGTAATATTGCAATATGCAAATGCTTGACATATGAGAGTATCCTTTGTGTCAAATGTTGCGAACCCTGAACACTGCAAATGTTGGTATCCATGAATATTTGCTTTAGTGCTGCTGGACCTGCTGGTTAGTGTGTTAGTCCAGGAAATAGTTCAAAGTTAAATTTTCTCAGAGAACTAAAACTTTCTAATTTTTGCTAAGAAGGGAATGTTAGTTTCTAATTACCGCTAAGAGGATAATGATATTTCCGAGCTTGTTCTGAAGAGGCAGTTTCTAATTCTCGCTGGTGTTAATTCCTAATTGCCACTGAGGAAGAGGTGTTAGTGTCAAATTCTGACCGAGGAGGCAGTGTTGGTTTCCTATTTTCACTGAGAAGGCAGTGTTAGTTTGTTAAGTTCATTGAGCTAGGTGTTTCTTATTTCCTAATTCCCACTGAGGAGACAATATTAATTTATAGTTTTTAATGAGGAGAAAATGTTTGTTTCTAATTCTTTCTAAGGAGTTACTGTTAATGTTTAGCTTCCAGCTGCTAGTTGTAAAAACTCAACTGGGTCTCAAATCTTACTAGGTTTTCCATACTGACTCGAAAAAAATAAGTGACTCGTTATGACTCGCATTTACGCACAGGTGTAGCTGCTATCCCTGACCTGATAGTACTATCATGAGATTAGCTAACAAAGTATCTAGCCTTCATACCTCCTTACGCTACTTGACTCATATTGGTTTATCTTAAACCTGCCTAGCTTAAATATAAAAATACAGTGGTCCCTCGAGTTAAGAGCACCTCGGAAATCGTACAATTATGTAAGTGTATTTTTGTAAGTGCTTTTGTAAGTGTATTTTTGGGGGTCTGAAATGGACTAACCTACTTGCCATTATTCCTTAAGGGAGAAAATTCGTTCGGTAATGGCACTTGAGCAGTCTTCTGGAATTAATTATGCTCTTAACTCGAGGGTCCACTATATATATATGAGTACGGATAAGCTCTCCTAAGGGAATAGTGCAGAAAAATAGTTAAACGGTGAATGACTTTCGGGGAAGGTGTAGCGAACGAATATTAAAAATCTAAACAAAAGCACTTACAATATAAACGTGTGCTTAATATTGCTAGGTCTGTCAGCATGCTAATATTACCGGTAGTAAATACTGGTTGGTGCTAATACTGCAGCCTGCCAATATTACAGGTTACTCTTGTCGTATACCGAGAACATTTTACGTGAACAAGGGATTGTATTTAGGCAAAAGATGCAAATTCTGCGGCGATATGAATTCATGTATTCATGAACGCACCAATATAAGGACTCATGTATTCTTGAATAAAACGACAAATAAATTCAGGCATTCGTGAATGTAACAGAACAAAGATTCAGGAATTTTCTTAAACGCAACAATATACAGATTGCGTCATTAATAAGTTTAATTTTAAATACATTATATGTCTTTACTTTTTTTATTCTACTATTCTTCAAAAAAAGTACTACTCTCATATCTGAAATTTTGCTTTAGTTACTCGTTTATTCATTTAATTAATTTCTGATGTTCTCTAGAACAGAAGCAGTTAAAAGGTTGGTACGTAGCGTGTCAGTCTCGTAATTAATAGACTATTAAGTGATTAGTGGACTGTGTGTGTACTCACCTA
The DNA here is from genome assembly GCA_009830355.1 of Cherax destructor. Lineage (NCBI taxonomy): Eukaryota > Metazoa > Arthropoda > Malacostraca > Decapoda > Parastacidae > Cherax > Cherax destructor. The sequence goes on from WNWK01023438.1 coordinate 17,923, forward strand.
ATAGTGGATGCTGATATAGAGTCTCAGCTCCTGGCCTCGCCTCTCTGCTGGCCGCTACGGGTTTCACTCTCACTCTCCTTGTTGCGTGAACCCTGTCATACCTATGCTTAAAGCTATATATTATTCTGCCTGGTTTACTTCCTGATCACTCCATCTGAGTCTTTAACTTCCAATTGTGACCCCTTATTGCTGTGTCCCATCTCTGGAACATCCTGTCTCTGTCCACCTTGTATTGTATATGTCGTTATCATATATCCCCTATCTCTCCTGTCTTCATGCCACTTAGCTCCGGGACTTGTCTCGTTGCAAACCTTTGCACTTTCTCTAGTTTCCTGACGTGCTTTGCCAGGTATGAGTTCCAAACTGGTGCTACTTACTCCAATATGGGCCTGACGTTCACGGTGTACAGAGTCCTGAATGATTCCTTACTGAGATGTCGGAATGCTATTCTTAGGTTTGCTAGGCGCCCGTATGCTGCAGCAGTTACTTGGTTGATGTGCACCTCTGGAAATGTGCTCGGAATTATTCTCACCGCAAGATCCTTTTCCTTGAGAGAGAGGTTTGTTTCTTTGGCCCCCTAGACTGCACTCTGTCTGCGGTCTTGTTTGCCCTTCCCAGTTTCTGGACCAGGCCTGCAGCCTGTCCAGATTCCTTTGTAGTCCTTCCTGGTCCTCCTCCGATTGAATTCTCCTCATTAACTTCCTTCCGTCATGTCATTCACATTTACCAGAAAACGCACGGGTAGGTATTCTCTGATCCAGTGCACTGTCTTTCCTGTTATACCTGCCTGGTCCTCCAGCTTTTGCGTTAATCTCTTGTGTGGTACTGTGTCAAAAACCTTACAGTCCAAGAAAACGCAGTCTACCCACCCCACTCTCTCTTGTCTTACTGCTGTCACCTAGTCATAGAACTCCAGTAGGTGTGTGTGTGTACTCACTAATTTGTACTCACCTATTTGTGGTTGCAGGTTTCGAGACTCAGCTCCTGGCCCCGTCCCTTCACTGATCGTTACTAGGTCCTCTCTCTCCCTGCTCCATGAGATTTATTATACCTCGTCTTAAAACTATGTATGGTTGCTGCCTCCACTACATCACTTGCCAGACTATTCAACTTCCTGACAATTCTATGACTGAATAAATACTTCCTAACATCCCTTTGACTCATCTGAATCTTCAACTTCCAATTGTGACCCCTTGTTTCTGTGTCCCATCTCTGGAACATCCAGTCTCTGTCCACCTTATCTATTCCTCGCAGTATTTTGTATGTCGTTATCATGTCTTCCCTAACCCTCCTGTCCTCCAGTGTCGTCAGACCGATTTCCCTTAACCTTTCTTCGTAGGACATTCCTCTAAGCTCTGGAACTAATCTTGATGTGCGGCTCAGGGGACGTTCTTGGCTATAATGATCAACCCAAAAAACTTTTCCGTAAATGAGGTTTGCAGCCTTTGATCTCGTAGCCTGTACTCCGTCTGCGGTCTTGGAACTATGTTTGCTGTCTTCCACACCTCAGGCAGTTGCCCTTTTTCGATAGATTTATTGAAGATTAATGTAAGTGGCGCACACAGTGCGTTGTCCCTTCTTCCTCAAGTATATTGAAGATGTTATCTGGGCTCACCTCCTTCAGTTCGTCACCGATTTCTTACCTCTTCCTAGGCTGAGTCAAATATGTGCGTCAGCCTGCTATAAGTCACCACTTCAGGTTTGCGGAAGCCTTACTCGTCTTCAACTGTTGTGCTATGTAGTGGCTCTCCCTTTTGCAAGATGATTGAAATCACTGTAAGGCCACCTCTCACTGCTCCATCTACTTATGTATCCTAAAGCTGTATATCTACCTACACACTCAGTATCAACTATTTCTGTAACACCGGCAAGGCAATATACTACAAATCTGTAATGCCTGAATCTGATATGCTCCTGAATTGTCCGCAAAATATGAAAATCTGAATTAATGTGAATAGCTGTGTCTGCAAACAGATATTTATTCTGACACACAAAAAGTTATACACAAAGAATGACAAAAATAACAGGAAACAATGTTTGGCACACATCACTCGCATGGAAAAAAAATAAATAAATAAAAATTTACATTTTAAATTAATTTTGCTATGAAAGTTGTAACTAAAATTGCAATTTCTTTCCTCCGAAAAACGTTAAGAGATTATTTCCTGGGAAATATTTTCAAACAGTAAATAATTAATAATAATAATAATAATAATAATAATAACAATGATAGTAATAATAAAAATAATAATAATAATAATAATAATAATAATAATAAAAGCAATAATAATAATAATAATAATAATAATAATAATATTAATAATAATAATAATAATAATAATAATAAGACGTATTTCAGTTACTGCACGATTCAAGAAAGGTATCCCTGTATTCCATTACCCAATTTCCTTGTGCCACTGCCCGCTACTGGAGTGGTGCCAAGTGTGACATAAGTTAATAATACACTTCAGCATAAGCTTTGAAGATTTGAAGGGAAGAGAAGTATTAACAAGTGGTCAAATGGAAAGTAACTTCCATTTTTTCAAAAAATATAGTAAATTAGGACATACAAACCAATCTAACTGAAGTCATTCAGAAGGTCGTAAGGACTGGTATTCTAAAATAAACAAGCGTTAATCTTGAAGCCACTCAGGTCTTTCATTATTAAGTAATTATCATGGATGGGCTGAAGCTAATCAGATGCAACACTCAGGAATTATCTCAGTATTACTTTGTTTTCAATATCTAAATATATAATATATATATATATATATATATATATATATATATATATATATATATATATATATATACAGCCATGTAAGGGGAAAAATCAATCCAACTTTTCTTTAAGACTGATAAGCTTTCAGGAAAGTAATAAGTAATTAAATAAGTTTTACGTAAGCTTAGGGTATATAACATACACATTTTTAACAATGGTCTTAAGGGCACACAGATATTATCACATTAAGTTGATTTAAGCTTTGAATGATTACCTTATGAAGTAAAACACTGTGACTTATTTCTGATCAGAAGCGATATTCTCCAATTATTTCCCAGAAATCAGATTGAGTAATTAAATTAGCACATGATAACATACTCAACCTAAAATCAGGAGAGCGACGCCTTTGAGGAGAGAATATGTGCGCTAAAAGTTTAAGCACATCAGAATATGCATTTTCAAGTTAGTGCACAGAATACAACCAATTTAGTGCCTACATAGCGTTAACGAAGGATATGATGTATACAATTTACAAGATGCATCAGCCACTGAAAGTTGATGCCGTTTACAATTGCTGTAGCTTAATACGAGGAAAGCGTTAAATTCGTAGGGGTCATATAGCTCCTGTGGAATAATTGGCATTCAGATTCGATCAACTCGAAGGAAGGTGAGTCCTGTTCCTTGTTCCTTTAATTCACTGAGAGGCAGTGTAGCAAACTTACTTTGTAGGTGCCTCTCAAATCTAACCTTTCTTACTCGTAACTACTTCTCTGGCAATCATTAGGTATCAGTATTGCCGAATAGCCCAAACTTGCCGGTTAGGCTTAATCGGTGCTTTCGTGATTTCTCACATTATCAAGGAACTGTAAAAATAAAAGCTCAGAAAAGCATATAAGGACGAGACTACACCTCGCGGTCAACTAACAACACCTGACTATTTGATGATGATAGTAGTAGGTAGTCAAGGACCAGTCAAACGCAGCTTATATTCTAACAAAGCCTTAAGATTTTAACTTGTCTAATGTATTTTAAATTCTTCCTAAATTGTATTAATTATGAATGAATCCAATTTGTATAATCCAAAAGCAATATTCATATTATTTTCAATATTATTTTTTTATGAAACTTGATTCTATTATATTTCCATCGACCATGGACCTGCTTGATATAATTTTCTCGGCCTTTAGAAAATCAATTGGATGGTTAAAATCTCTCACGTGAATAAACAGAGCATTAAACTCTGTCCCTATCCACCTTGTAAATTCTTCTCAGTATTTTATATGTCGTTATCATGTGTCCCCTATTCCTCCTGTCCTCCAGTGCTGTTTGGTCGATTTCCTTTAACCTCTCCTCGTAGGACATACCCCTTAGTGTGTGTGTGTTGTGTGTGTGTGTGTGTGTGTGTGTGTGTGTGTTGCCCTTAGCCTTGCCTCCCCTATCCTCGCCGACACAGGTGCGTCTGCGGCGGTGAATTGGTAGTCCGATTCGAGTACCATTTTTAGTATCCGAGAAAAATATTGCAGAGTTTAAAGAGGTTAATAATATCATCAAGAGGAGCCATGCAACAGCCAGATGCTTAGTAATAGGGAACCTCCCCAACTATACACATCCAATGCCAACCAAAAGCGTCCAGATGGAATTTCTATGGAAGCCTGGACAAACTTAAAGGAGGTGAGACTATACATGTACATCCACTTTACCTGATACCTATCTCCAGTACATCAGGAAGGACGGAGGGGCAACTATCAGCTTCACGGAGCCTCAAAGTCTAGAAAATATGGTGAACTTTTCCATAATTATATGTTTGTCACCATATGTTCAGAGACCCGTGGCCCATGGGGAAAGCGAGTTTCTAAGTTCCTTAAGAAGACAGGCAAAAGACTGACCAGGGCAACTAGTTTCTTGTTCCAGCTTCTCAATGCTACGGTTCAGAGGGGTAATGCCTGTTGTGTCCTGGGTACGCGTCCCAGATTTAAGGAGGTGAATGAGATGTTTGTTATTTAATTTTTGACAAACACGGATCAATATGTACTTACCATACCACGGGTGGGGTTCGAACCTGCGGTCAGAGAGTCTCAAAACTCCAGACCGTCGCGTAAGGCACTGGGCCAGCTAGCTTCAATAAGATTCATCCAACTAGGTATATTTCTACACCATAGGAAGGTTAGCATAGGCACCACTGTGTCCACAAATGCAAGTTTTTACAGACGAATCTTATTGAAGCTAACTGGCCCAGTGGCTTACGCGACGGTCTGGAGTTTTGAGACTCTCTGACCGCGGGTTCGAACCCCACCCGTGGTATGGTAAGTACATATTGATCCGTGTTTGTCAAAATAAATAACAAACATCTCATTCACCTCCTTAAATTGGGACGTACCGTACAGGCATTACCCTCTGAACCGTAGCATTGAGAAGCTGGAACAAGAAACTAGTTGCCCTGGTCAGTCTTTTGCCTGTCTTCTTTGAGACTCTCTGACCGCGGGTTCGAACCCCACCCGTGGTATGGTTTGTTTGCAATCGTGTCATTACGATTTCGTTAGTCAATATGTACTTGTAATGAATCCTCCCTTATGCATTGTATATGCTATCTTTGTACCATCAATGTATCTTCTGAACCTTGTGCACCAAATTTCATAATAAAATAAACCTATTAGTCAAATATCAAAAGGAAGGGCGTAAAGTAAGTTGAATATTTAAATGATTTCGGAAGAAATCCAAATATTTTTCTATAAAGTCTTTTTTACCTACTTGTACGAGGCTTTGGGTCCCCGAAGTTTTCACCAGAGGTGGAAATGGTGCTTCTGTTTCTGCTCTTGCTGCTACTTCTGCTATTATTTCCACTGCTTTTGTTACTGCTGTTGTTGTTACTGCTGCTAATTCAGCTCATGCTTTTGCTGTTACTCGGGCTACTGCTGCTTCAATTTTTTTCCCTCATTTTGTTGATGCGGTCGTTGTTGCAGGTTCTGCTATTTTTAGTGAGGTCGTTGTTGCAGGTTCTGCTATTTTTAGTGAGGTTGTTGTTGCAGGTTCTGCTATTTTTAGTGAGGTCGTTGTTGCAGGTTCTGCTATTTTTAGTGAGGTTGTTGTTCCAGGTTCTGCTATTTTTAGTGAGGTTGTTGTTGCAGGTTCTGCTATTTTTAGTGAGGCTGTTGTTGTACTTGCTACTTTTGCTGTCGCTATTAATGCTGTTGCATATTTTTATTTTTCTGCTTCTTCTGTAGATTCTCAGGTTCCTACTTCCTTATAGTTGATACTGTAGATGCTACTGCTGCTGCTGCTCTGCTGCTGCTGCTGCTCTGCTGCTGCTGCGGGTTCTTCAGTCGCTGCTGCTAATACTTCCGTTGCTTCTGCTGCTATTATCTTCTACTTGTGCTTCTGTTGTTTCTCTTACAGCTGGTGTTGTTGCTCTTCCTGCATTTGCTGCTACGTGGAATAAGATCTGCAAATTCTTCCAGAGTTCTGCATAAGTTGAAAACAGAAAAGCACTGTATCTTCATCCTTGGATCTTACAATTCTCATATGCTGTATCTATCTGCACGACGTAAGTTAATTACACTTTAATTAAGCAGGAAAAACTTATTCCACCATATTTCATCTATAGTGAGGATTTATTAAGCAATCAGTAAAGCCACAGTGTAGGCAAAACATTTGATCCAAAGATGGAGTTTATCAGGTATTTAATAAAGCCCTAAATGTGGGTGAAACTTTTGACCCACCTGGAGTTTACCTGGCCTCATGGTGGAGTTTACCAGGCCTCATGGTGGATCAGGGTCTGATCAACCAGGCTGTTACTACCGGCCGCACGCAAACTGACGTACGAATCACATCCCGTTTAGGTGCCTGTCCAGTGCCTTCTTGAAGACAGCCAGGGGTCTATTGGTAATCCCCGTAATGTATGCTGGGAGGCAGTTGAACAGTCTTGGGCCCCGGACACTTATGGTGTTGTCTCTCAGTGTACTCGTGGCGCCCTTGCTTTTCATTGGGGGAATGTTGCATCTCCTGCCGAGTCTTTTGCTTTCATAGGGAGTGATTTTCGTGTGCAGGTTTGGTACCAATCCCTCCAGGACCTTCCAAGTGTATATTATCATGTATCTCTCTCGCCTGCGTTCCTGGGAATACAGATCAAGGATCTTCAACCGTTCCCAGTAATTTAGGTGCTTTATCATACTTATGTGTGCTGTGAAATTTCTTTGTACACTCTCCAGGTCTGCAATGTCGCCAGCCTTGAAGGGGGCCGTTAGTGTACAGCAGTATTCCACCATAGAGAGAACAAGTGATTTGAAGAGTGTCATCATGGGCTTGGCGTCCCTAGTTTTGAAGGTTCTCATTAACCATCCTATCATTTTCCTAGCCGATGAGGTAGATACATTGTTGTGGTCTTTAAAGGCGAGATCCTCTGACATTATTACTCCCAAGTCCTTCATATTTCTTTTTCGCTCTATTGTAGAGTTAGAATTTGTAGTATACCTTGATACATTTTTTATTTCCTAAAGTTTTCCATATCTGAGTAGTTGAAATTTCTCCTCGTTGAACTTCATATTGTTTTGAGGGGCCCATTTGAAGATTTGGTTGATGTCCGCTTGGAGTCTTGCAGTGTCTTCAATGGAGGTCCCTGTCATGGCAATTCGGGTGTCATCCGCAAAGGAAGACACGGAGCTATGGCTTACATCTATGTCTATGTCAGAAATGAGGATTAGGAATAGAATGGGAGCAAGTACTGTGCCTTGTGGAACAGAGCTTTTCACCGTGGCTGCCTGGGACTTTACTCTGTTTACTATTACTCTTTGTGTTCTATTTGCCAGGAAGTTATAGATCCATCTAACAACTTTTCTTGTTATTCCTTTATCACGCATTTTGTGTGCTATTACGCCATGGTTACACTTGTCAAAAGCTTTTGCAAAGTCTGTGTATACTACATCTGTATTTTGTTTATCCTCAACAGCATCCAGGACCCTGTCATAGTGGTCCAGGAGCTGGGACAGGCAGGAGCGACCTGCTCTAAACCCGTGTTGCCCTGGGTTGTGTAACTGACGGGTATCTAGGTGATTTGCGATCTTGCTTCTTAGAACCCTCTCAAAGATTTTTATGATATGGGATGTTAGTGCTATCGGTCTGTAGTTTTTGCAATTGCTTTACTGCCACCCTTGTAGAGTGGGCCTATGTCTGTTGTTTTTAGTGTGTGTGGGATGACCCCTGTGTCCATGCTCCCTCTCCATAGAATGCTGAAGGCATGAGTCTGGGCCTGGGGCAGAGTGCATAGGCATGTCATTTATTGCCTTTTCAAAGTCTTGTGGAGTTAGAATAATATCTGAGATTTTTGAGATGACTAAATTTTGCGTTTCGTTCATAAAAAAATCATTTGGATTGATGACCCTTAGTCTGGGCAGCGGCTCTCTGAACACTGAGTCGTATTGGGACTTTAATATCTTACTAATTTCTTGGCTGTCATCTGTGTATGTCCCATCCCGCCTAAGCAGGGGCCCAATACTGGATGTTGTTTTTCCCTTAGATTTGGCATAAGAGAAGAAGTATTTTGTTTTTGTTTTCAATTTTCTTTATGCCTTTTAGTTCTTCCTGTGATTCTTGTCTCCTGTAAGATTCCTTCAGTTTAAGTTCGATATTTGTAATTTCATTGACTAGTGCCTCTCTATGTATTTCAGATATATTGGCCCCTCTCAGCAGCTCTGTGACTTTTCGCCTTCGTGTGTATAGGGAGCGTCTCTCTCTTTCTAGTTTACATCTTCTCTTTCTTTTTCTTAATGAAATGTGTCTTGAGCAGATCTCAAGAACCACTGTTCGGATCCGTGTTGTTTAGGATATCTTCCTAGCATGTTTCATTTAGGACATGGTTGACTTGATCCCATTGTATGTTTTTGTTATTAAAATTTAATTTTGTGAAGAGACCTTCCTGACTGATTTTTGCTGGTCAGGAGTCCTGTGCATACATGTATGTACCTCTATTATGTTGTGATCTGAGTGTATTGTCTTTGATACGGTTATATTCCGTATCATATCGTCGTTGTTAGTAAAGAAGAGGTCCAGCATATTTTCTAGTTTTGTAGGCTCTAGTATTTACTGGTTTAAGTTGAATTTGATGCAGAGATTTAATAGTTCGTGTGTGTGTGAATATTCATCTGCGCTGCCTCTTGGGGTGATCTCTGCTAGAGCATTGTTTGCTATACTCCTCCATTTTAGGTGTCTCAAGTTGAAATCTTCTAGTAGTAAGATGTTTGGGGCAGGAGTTGGGGGATTTTCCAGACAGTGGTCAATTTTCAAAAGCTGCTCTTGGAATTGTTGGGAAGTTGCATCTGGAGGCTTGTATACCACCACAATGACAAGGTTTTGGTTTTCAATCTTTACTGCCAAAACTTCAACTACATAATTTGAGATGTTTAGTAGTTCTGAGAAAATGAGTGACTCTGTGACGTACAGGTCAACCTTCCCTTGTTGCCTGTTTAGTCTGTCGCATCTGAATAGGTTATAACCTGGGATCCATATTTCTTTGTCATAATGGTCCATTATGTGGGTCTCTGTGAATGCCGCAAACATTGCATTTGACTCCGTGAGCAGTCCCTTGATGTAAGGAGTTTTGTTGTTTTTTGATGGCTTTAGACCCAGTATGTTTGCAAAGACAAATGTCGTTAAATTGGTGGAAATTAGGGGAGGGGTATATTTACTGGCTCTAATATCTGTTGTTCTGGAGTAGAGGCCAGTGTTCGTGCCTCTGCTCCAGAAGTGTTTTCAGCTGGTGTAGGATTATTGTCTTTTCTTGCCCGTCTTTTTTCCCTCCTGGCCCTAAAAAAAACTCCGTCCCTGGAGGGGTTGTGGCTCCCCTCTTTTGTTTCCCATAGTCTGGCTGGTCTGTGTCTTCTCGTCCCCTTTAGATGATGTGCCTGGCAGTGTGCGTTGTACCATTTTCTTTCATGGATTGATGAGTGACACATTTCTGGTTGAAATAAGTTACAGGAGGAGGAAGTTGCACTCTCCTGTTGCCATGTGGGTGCGGCATTTTTTGGGGTGGTCAAAGGTGCATGTTTTACCAGATATACCGTGCCTGCAGATGTATATTTGCATAGATTGGATTTCCGTTTGCTAGGATTCATTGTAGCTGCGTTCGCTGCTGGTGCATTTTTTTTCAGTTTCCTCCCTATCTATCACCCCTGTATGGACATCAGCGCTTCTACCAGGTTTTGCTGGTAATGTGTCGACACTGTTCCCTGAGGCATCATCCCCTTTGTTCCATCTCCAGCAGTATCGCAGTGTAATATTTAATATATTCCCACTTCCGGTGAAACATCGTATTGTATAGAGTTTTTCCTTGAAGTGTCACAGAATTACCATATGTTGCAGTATATCATTATCTATCCGGGTCGACGAGGGAGAGGTAATTTTTAGGCATTCAGTCATTTAGAGTCAATAGACTGTGTTCCATCCCTTAGCATTAAAAAAAAAAAGCCTCTTCAATCGATTAGCTTTAATAAAATTTGTATAGTCTCATAGCCTTGATTAATATAAAGCAGAGGCTCGAGGATGTAAACTTACACTGTGGAACCAGAGACTCAGTAGTTAAAAATGATGTCACAAGTAAGAGGAACCTATTTGTGGAAGGTCATACCTTAAAGCTGGGTCTGGGTTTAGCAATGGAGTTATGAAAGAAATCCTATACACCATAATTATATGGTGTTGTGTTAGTTAATGGCAGGACCCAACAGTGCTTAACGTGACTTTGCAAGTGACATAAGTGTTATCCACATAGCAGTGTCAATAATCCTGGAATACCATGGGGTAATTTTGCACTTGTAAAATTTTGATCATAATGTCAAGGGTAGTGTGTCATATCTTGTGCTTTGTCTTAGTATGATAGTTTCTTTGTGACGATCTTAGTGCCATTATCATACAAAAAGATGCATTCATGAGTAATTCCTAAACCCGCAGGAAATTAGGAGATTATTTGATTTGATCTTATGAAGTGGAGATTAACTCTAGTTATTGCATCATGAATTCTAGACCTGCATCAAGGCATACCCTTGGAAAAGATGTTGATGAACGGCCGTGGCCTAGTGGCCAGTGGCCTGGTGGCAGGTGGCCTGGTGGCCCGTGGCCTTGTGGCAAAAGCTCTCGCTTCACATTGACCGTGTTTCCTTACACCTGTTGTCCATGTTCACCCATCAGTAAAATGGGTACCTGGGTGTTAGTCTATTGGTGTGGGTCGCATCCTGGGACAAAACTGACTTAATTTGCCTGAAATTCTCTGCATAACAAGGGTTTTTCTATATAGTAGTAAAATCATTAATGTCAACTAGGCCTGTATACCTTGTACATGTTGTGAGAAATTACCTGCATGAAGTTTACAGGGTTTTACCTGAATTATTACATGTAAGTAATTTGAGTGAGGTAAGTGGCTCTTAGTCACAGTAGGTCACAGGACTGCCACTCCCTCGATGCCCAATCCTTCACCACTCTCACAAAAAAACTTGACAGGACATTAAATTAATAATTGCAATATTGAACATTAATAACAAAAATGGTAAATTATATAATAGTGTGGACTGTATATTATTTGGCTTGCTGGGTAAACAGAATATAATTATTGTGCAATACATATAATACAATAGTGTTATTAGAAAATAAATTCGAATTACCACTTACCATTTAATTACTGTAGTTGGATCACACCACAACGCCTACCTAACATATAGAAACCTACACTGGCCAGCGAGAACTGTAAATGAAGGGACAGTGACGTACTTCCCTGTGTGAGTGATGGCGTAGTCTCCTTAATTTTCTTCATCCACACGTAATTCTGGAGGTCCCGCAAATTTCCTCTCCCAATTCTTCAGCAGAAGATATTAACACGGGTGACTATTACAGATTCGGGGCGAAACACCCAATTATGGCCTCGATGACGCAGGATTAAATTTCACTATTAAAAGACTAGTGTTCACACATGTACACTACGTGTAGAGTAATATCGGTTGAGTAATACTGGCTGTGTAATATTAGTTGTATAGTACTAGTTGTGCAATATTAGTTGTGTAGTACTAGTAGTGTAATATTAGCTGTGTATTACTAGTAGTGTAATATTAGCTGTGTATTACTAGTAGTGTAATATTAGCTGTGTAGTACTAGTAGTGTAATATTAGCTGTGTATTACTAGCAGTGTAATATTAGCTGTGTAGTACTAGTAGTGTAATATTAGCTGTCTACTACTAGTAGTGTAATATTAGCTGTGTACTACTAGTAGTGTCACACTGTGTAATATTAGTTGTGAAACACTATTGTAGTGGTGAAATACAAGCTATGATAAACTACTGCAGTGGAGTAATTTTTAGCTGTTTAAAGCTGTGTCATAACACTCAGAATGGCCGCCCGTATAGTAGCCGCCTGCAGAATGACCACCAACACAGTGGCCACCTGTTTATAAATTTGGAGTCTCCTACATGACCGAGAGGAAGATGGAGAAGTCTCCACTCACAATGATCTTTCCTCACCCAGGTGCTCGCCAGGTCTCATTCAAGTAGCCTGGCCACCACTCAGTCAACCAGCCTGGCCACCACTCAGTCAACCAGCCTGGCCACCACTCAGTCAACCAGCCTGGCCATCACTCAGTCAACCAGCCTAGCCACCACTCAGTCAACCAGCCTAGCCATCACTCAGTCAACCAGCCTGGCCACCACTCAGTCAACCAGCCTGGCCACCACTCAGTCAACCAGCCTAGCCATCACTCAGTCAACCAGCCTAGCCATCACTCAGTCAACCAGCCTAGCCACCACTCAGTCAACCACCCTGGCCACCACTCAGTCAACCGGCCTGGCCATCACTCAGTCAACCACCCTGGCCACCACTCAGTCAACCAGCCTAGCCATCACTCAGTCAACCAGCCTGGCCACCACCCAGTCAACCAGCCTTGCCATCACTCAGTCAACCAGCCTGGCCACCACTCAGTCAACCAGCCTGGCCACCACTCAGTCAACCAGCCTGGCCACCACTCAGTCAACCAGCCTGGCCACCACTCAGTCAACCAGCCTAGCCATCACTCAGTCAACCAGCCTGGCCACCACCCAGTCAACCAGCCTAGCCATCACTCAGTCAACCAGCCTAGCCACCACTCAGTCAACCAGCCTGGCCACTACTCAGTCAACCACCCTGGCCACCACTCAGTCAACCAGCCTGGCCACCACTCAGTCAACCAGCCTAGCCACCACTCAGTCAACCAGCCTGGCCACTACTCAGTCAACCAGCCTGGCCACCACTCAGTCAACCAGCCTGGCCACCACTCAGTCAACCAGCCTGGCCACCACTCAGTTAACCAGCCTGGCCACTCAAGGATGGAGGGTCACCCAACACCTTCACCTCCACTCACATGTGTGAAGCTTACTAATAATATTTCATCCATAACATTTATCAAGAAATGTTAATAATGTTTTTCTTAATTTTATTTTATAG